>CM076609.1:4453345-4507312 GCA_038502775.1 Hippodamia convergens
CAACCATGTATCACGTCGGAAAAGAAAGCTCATCGGCTTTTACTTACGAAGAATTGCTGCAAATTTTGAAGGTTCACGACGAAAACAAGCAGGAGGGTCTGCAGAAATTTTTTTTTATCTCATATCTTGTGAGCTAGCGTTTCGAGGAGGTGAGGCAGCCAACTGTTTGACGGATTTCTTTCAACAAGAAAAGTTTAATGATGGAACAAGCACAAATAGATTCGAATATAATCCAGTGTTTTCAAAAACCTGCGAAGGAGGAGGCCGTAGATTAACAGACAGTAAATGGTTAATCAGGAACACTACTAATGAAGATATCTTCCTCGTTAGGTAGTTCAAATTAAACGTTTTTTTTTTTGTCAAAACGAGGATCTAACGTGAATACTGTTTCTTACACCGAATCGAGAATGGCAAAATAATGGTATGTATATGGTTCAAGAACACTCCGTTGGCAGAAACGAGATCTCAAAATGGACAAAGCTGTCGGTCCAAAAAGCAGGTCTCGATAGCGAAAAGTTCAAATTTACAAACCATTCTCACTTAGCAACTGCCGTAAGCCATCTAGCCAAGGTTGGGGTAAACAAAAACCAGCTAACGAAAATAACGGGACATGGAAATGTCAGTTCAATAAAACCTTATTTACAATTCGATAAAGAGTTCTACGAGGAAATGATAAAGAAAATGAGAAACAGTGAGGGCAACCAGTTCAGTTTCAACCTCTGCTTCAAGTAACATTCGACTGGTTTAGTCATAAATTTTAATAATTGTATTCTTAATTAGAAAAATTTCAATAACTAGGTTGAAGAGTCACCATGTTACTTAAATAAAAAATAAACGTTTATAATTACGTCTGCATCTACACTGCGCAGAAAAATTGAAGCACATTATGGAAATCTCGAATTTATTCTACAACTGAAGGAGTTCCCAACAATAATTATTTTTATCAGAATTATGCATGCATATGTTATCCACTTTCAACGTTTTTCTTCATTACAGATGTTTTTTCCCAGCAGGAATAAAAAAGATGATATCAGATTTTGAATGTATTGGCTCCATTCTAAAATCAGTTGTTCTCGATCAATTCTAGTGATCACTAGTTTTTCTTTCGTTTGATTTTCTACACTCGATCGCTATGCAACGCGAAACACGCAATTTGACCCAAGAGATGTGTACCCAAGCGGTAGTTTTGCGAGAAGAAGGGTGGACATGCACAAGAATTGCAGAAAGTTTTGGAGTTTCCTATACAAGTGTGTCCAGAATGTTGCAGCGATTCAGGGAGACAGGTATGAATGTCCGAAGAACAGGACAGGGTAGACCACGGGTAACAACTGCCATTCAAGAACGCTCACCTCCTTCAAAATCAGCTTGAGCAAACTCATGGGGTGCATATTAGCACTCAGACAATAAGAAATCGCCTCAGAGAATATGATTTAAGGTCTCGTGTCGCGGCAAGAGGCCCAGCTCTTACCCCAGCCCATCGAAGGGCGCGTTTGGATTTTGCGAGAGACCATATCCATTGGGAAGACGTCGATTGGGAAAGAGTTCTCATCACAGATGAGTCTAGATTCTGCCTCTACCATTGTGATCGACGTTCCCTTGTATACAGACCTCCACATGAAAGATATGCTCAGTGCAATTTCCTGAATACTACTGGTTTTGGGAGAGGATCGATTATGGTATGGGGTGGAATATCTTTGACTGCTCGCATAGACCTAGTGGTCGTTGATAATGGAGCTATGAATGTTGATAATTATATAAGGAACATTCTTGAAGAGGATGTAGTGCCATTTGCCCCATACATTGGTGAAAATTTCATTTTTATGGACGATAATGCCAGACCCCATCGTGTGCGCATCGCTTAGGAGTACCTGAGGTTGAAGTCTCTCGAATGGAATGGCCAACAAGAAGTCCAGATCTCAATCCGATTGAGCAGGTTTGGGACAACCTCAATAGAAGGCTGAGAAGTTCAGAAAATCATCCAGCTACTCTTAATGACTTAGGAATCCAACTCGGAGAAATCTAGGAAGGATTAGATCAGAACATTTTAAGATCACTCATTTTGAGTATGAACCGTCGTTGCCGAGCTGTAATTAACGCAAGGGGTGGAAATACCAAGTATTAAATCACTTATCAGCATTTCAGTATTTTGAAAATTGTTCAATTCTCTTCTCTCACACAAGATTCGGTGATATCCTGAATTTTTCTTCCATTTAATGTGTCTTGTTTCGTTCAAAACCTTCCCGAGAGAACATAAAAAAGTTATAAAGTCAATGTAGAGTTTCATTAAAATTGAGATTTTCAGAATGTACGTTAATTTTTTTGCGCAGTGTATATTCGAGCGCGTCAGATTAATATAGCATAAAGACATTTTCGGGTCATCCCCTACTCTAATTGTATGTTCATTGGCTAAAACAACAATCGAAAAATAGTAGGAACATTGTTGAAATGTCAAATTTGACAGATGAAAAAAAATTTCTATTGAAACAGGTATAAAAATGGACCGATTAACATAAAACGTAGTAGTTCATTTATCTTCTTAACACTTAGGCTCTTATGATTTCGACATTTGTTTTCTTACGTATAAAATAGCTTCTAAGGCGACATGTTCTGTAAGATTCCTACAACTGGCGGTTGTTCAAACCGCCAAGAATATTCTTCACGTCTTCGAGCCAAGGTCCAGTAGCGTTGAGAGATTAAAATTGGATTTCAAATGGTCCGAAATGTTAAACGAGTGTGATTGAGAACTGCAGGAGGCAGCGTCTATAACAGCGGGATTCTCGAGTCGACTTTTGTTGAAGAAGAACGTTTTGCTACCACAATCAACTTGGTCTATAGACTCGCGTTTTATTTCAACAAAGAGCGGAGAAATTAGATTGGTTAAATTCCCGAGGATACTTGATGTAAGCAGTGAGATAAAAAACAAACGATTAGTATCGAGTTGAGAGTTCTGCAAGTATCTGAATAAAGAAATACTTCTACATTTTCTGCTTATTTTCACACCTCTACTATAACTATTCATAGGGCGAAAATGAGTGGAGAAATGGCCAATAAGATTAAGATTATTTGAAAATAAAACGAATATCCTGCATTGTTTGTAATTCAAATTGACGTCATTAGTTTTTAGTTCGAGAGGTCATCCTGCAAACAGCAACTTTTTTTTTATGTAGATCCACGTGGCCGATAAAAAATGGGCCTGTACCGAAACAAATTTGAAAAATATAGCTGTTGCCCAGAATCATAAGCGGTGTAAGAGGTGTTGCCTAAGATCCGGCGATTATACCGCGTCTTAGTTCAAATACCATTTGTTGGTTAACTTTTTTTTTGTACTTCTTATCTGTGGGAGCCGTATGCGAATGAAACAAGACGGTTAAATTAATTTTGTTTTCATGAAGGTCGATTTCTTGAGCGTGAACCAAAGGAATATAACCGATTATCATAAATTTTAGAAGTTTACTGAAATTGGATTCAGGTCATTCTTTTAGGTATGTGATTGTCACTTTGAAATTCCTTTTCTTCATTTGTATTCTTTTAGAAATAAATACTTCGAATCGAACGTAATTGAGTTCTTTCGTCCATTTGGCCAACTCCGACGACCCTGATTAAAATTACAGTACAGGCCTCATTGGAAAAAATAGTTATTTTTGTATCTAGTGCGCGAAATGCCACTTTGGTGATCGAGAACTGATTTTTTTCAACGAGGCGCAGCCGAGTTAAAAATAGTCGAGATGAGCAAAGTATTTCGCGCATGAGATGCAAATTTTTCCTACAAACGTCAAGAATATTGTCTATTTTTTGACATAAGCGGCAACACCGCAGCATTGAACATTGAAAATATATCAGATCGATAGAGCATCTAATCTTGCCTTAGAAACCAAATCTCCAATGAATTCTTGCTTTCGGTTTTCCGTTATCGTCTAACGTACCATCGACCGTGGATCACCCTGTATATTCCTGCTCGTTGCAAAGCCTAAAGGGTTGCAAGAGAAAGATGTAGTGAGGTGGATCAGATCAAAAAGAATGGTTCGAGAGAATAGAATGGACCAAGGTCCGAGTCAAAATAGCTACATGCAAAGTAAAATGTTCGAACACGAAACATAAAAAGCGAAGAATACATATAAAGTAAACTAAACCGATATACCAACATTTATTACGAGCGGCAAAACAACCGCTGCGTTGCCATCTTTCTTCCGACAAAGACGATTTCGAATTCATTATCACCTCTAAAGATCGATTTCAGGCCAACAAAATGTTTAAATTCTCATTAGCCTCACTCGGCATCCTCTCACATATATTCCAATCATGGATCGACTAAAATTTCACAACATGACACCGAGAGCGTCCGATATACCGTCAATTGTTGTAAACATGTGTTCTATTGACACTCGAAACGAGGTTTGTCTCCTGCTGAGCAGAGAGATCGATTCGAAAAAGCGTTGAGTTTATATCGACACGGCAGGAGTAAATACTCCGTTTATTTATAAGTAGCGCTTGCCGGTTACTTCATCAAACTTTTATTATATCATTTTATTGGAATATGGTTCGATGTGAATTTTTCGTTTTTTCGTCATGCACGTGCCTGGACGATTAAGTTCTCGAAGAAATCAATAAATTATTTCAATTCATGCAGTGAAAAAAACTGACCTTTATTAAAATCGGTTCAATTCTATTTTATGTTTGTCAGAACTTTCGACTGATCGAAAGTTCTGACAAACATAAAATAGAATTGAGAACCAATTCCTATTTCATTCAGGTTAGTTATTAATGCGATTCTACTGACGTTGAAATAAAAATTTCAAACCGAAACACCATTTAATGATTGCGTATATTTTTTTTTGCATAGGAAGATTCTTATTTCCACGTTAAAAGATGGACATTGTTCGATGTGAGCTCACGCTCACACTGCTCAAGGAAATTCAAATTGACACCTTGGGGTCATAATATCATACGATCGCATCACGAAATCTTCGACAATTCATAAGATGGAATATTTTGTTCAGTCTGTAGACCGATTTAAAATCAATAGTCCGACTCCCATTTAGCATTCAGTTCCATAGATGGCGACGACGTAATAAATCATATAACATATAAGTGTGTGTAACTAAAAAACCATTAGGGTGCTATCACAGATTTATACGGCACTAATAGGCACTAATTATTATTTTATATATTTTCAGAATTAGTGCTCCCAACTTTTCGCTAGCTTCACCGACCCTCATTGGAAAAAATAAAAAATTATTGTCACCTTATGGTAGAATGTGAAACAGGTAGCGAAAACGGAATGTACAAGGTGTTTTTTTATCAACCCCTTATGTGGGAAATACGGACACTTTCGTCAAGTACTCTACTCAGTTTGTAGAAAAACTGCAAAACTATCAGTTGGGACCGAATGACAGACTAGTTAGTTTTGATGTTGTTTCTTTGTTCACACTAGGTCCCATCAGGGAATCGCTCAACTACGTGTCTGAGTTATTCCCGAATGACATAACAAAGCTCTTCGAACTTTGCCTATCATCCAGCTATTTTCAGTGGAAAGGCGAATTCTATGAGCAAATAGACGGTTGCGCCATGGAAAACCCTCTAAGTCCTGCAATTGCAAATTTCTTCATGGAAAAATTCGAACAAAGTGCAATTGAAGCAGCAACAAAGAAACCATCCACATGGCTACGTTATGTGGATGATACTTTTGTCGTTTGCAGTCATGGACTTGAAAAATTGGATGCTTTCCTATCCCATCTTAACAGTAGGCACCCAAATATTCAATTTCCTATGGAAATTGAAAAGGATGGTGATCTACCCTTTCTAGACGTCTTGGTTACCAGAAAGCCTAACGGGAAGCTAGGACACAGGGTTTATAGAAAACCAACCCACACTGACAGTCCACACAAGCAGTCCAATCATCATCCTCAACAGAAACGAGAAGTTATAAAAACACTTGTAGACAGAACCCGACGATTGTGCGAGCCGGATTTTCTGGAGGATGAACTTGAAAATCAACAGCATGCATTCGTCGGATATAATGCTAAGGAAATTCAGAGGGCAATAAGACCAAAACTTTCCACATGTGATGATAACACATCACAACTCACCCCCAATGGAAGAGCTATCTTACCATATATCCCCAAGGTCACCGATAGAATTGGTAGAATACTAAAGAGGCAGAATATAGAGACTGTCTATAAGCCAACTCAAAAACTGGGCCAAATGATCAGAACTATCAAAGACAAAGTCGACCCACTCTCTCAACCTGGTTTTTACAGGATACCTTGTGACTGCGGCAAAGGAGCATGAACGATGCTGTCGACTCAATCAGACAAAAAAATCCGCACTAGCGGAACATGCTCTAACAGATGGACATAATATTGTTTTCTCAAAAGCAGAGGCTATTTCGAACATCAAAATTTTCTATCCTAGGATGAACATGGAGGCCATTGACCAAAATCAAGCCAATACGAAGTGGGAGCGATGGACCAATCAACATCGCTCGCGTATACTCACTACCTTCTCCCGCCAATGATCAGGGTATAAGTTGGACCAACGGATCGAATGCAGCGGTCGAGTTACAACCTCAGACCAAGAATTCTCTGAAGATGCCTACCGCAGTTGTGGGCGAAACGTTAGGTAAAATAATTCCTAATAGACAACGGCCAATAAGCCCGGAAGACTCTCATAATGTCAGTATATCCAATCGTGAAAGCCTGAAACTATTTAATGCAAATTTAATTTTGAATTATCAGGATTTTCACCCTGTAACCCTGTAAACTTCACTTAAAGGTCTCCTTCAGAATCACCCTGTATATTTCATAAGACTTTTCTGAATTGATTAAATGCTAAAACAATAATTATAAATTGGATTCCATATTGTGGATAAATAGACAAAATCCGTCTTTTTACCCTTTATCTATTATATAATTTATGATCAGTATAAAATGACCAACCAGGCCAAGATTGGATTCCTGAGGTATACCATACATTAAGGCATACTCATCTGAGCGGAAGATCAAAGATCAACCTGAACATATTGCTGATGGTTGAACATTTAAGAAGTCATTTTCATATCTCAGTTTTCATGGCTTGTAAAAACACATAACAGTATTTGAAAAAATGAGAAACTTCAGAATAAAACAATATTGACGCCATTGGATAGAGCAGGAAACATGAATTGTGGAAGTGAAATTTATATTGAAATTCGCTCTACATTTAACATAAAAAACTTGAATGATTACGCAAAATTCAAGAGATTTTTTGATGCGTTGGATGAACTTTGAAATTTTCTAATCTGCATCTTGTTAGGTATGAAAAAACAAGACTCTTCAACTGATCTCATACCTCCCACAAAAAGAAAATGTGAATCTCAAATAGAGTTTGAATAACCAATTCTTTTGAAATAATAAATGTGTTATTAACTATGAGATCTCTTATGTGGTGAGGTTTTTCAATTGAATGACTAGATTGTCATAGAGATTTCATATTCCATAATGCAAAATGCAATGAATCTTTATAAACTTCAACATTGAAGACCTAAAGTTTACTTATTTAGCATGAACATATTACAGAAAGTCCATGACATATGAACAATGAAAAAAAAAAACAAACACAACTTAGTACTATTAAGGACAAAATTCGGACCAGAATTCCAACTGATTTGTCATAGTTTCTATTTGAGTGAGGCCAGAGTTGTATTGAACAAAATTAAATTGTCAAATCGATTTCCTGCTAAAGTTACGAGCATAAATGCTAGATAAAATCTGATTTTTGTTTCAAGTCTCCCGCAATTAGATGACTTTTTGAGTTTTATAGGCTTGCCTGAAATCTTTACCTTTTGTTAATAAATTTGAATGAATGAATACATATGCCTCTTATTGTTTAAGAGAAAAACACAATGAAAAACATTTATTAACCTAAAACATAAACTGTGTAAGTTTCTGGTGACGTTTTCTCCTCAATAAATTGCCAGGTATATATTATTAAAAAAGAGAAACAATTGTTGAAAGGATGAAAAAAGTTTTGTTTCAAAATTAAGGTTATGTCAAATAAATAACTTACAGTACATAATAGGATTCCTTTGTTAGCCTTTTTAAAATTCAGGAACTCAGTTTTCCTCTTAGACTGTTCCATAGATCCATGCAGCTTGAAGAATTGTGCATCAATAACCTCTTCATCTTCATCGTCAGAATCAACCTCTTCATTCAGCAATAGAACATTACCACTCTTCAACTTACCCCTATTTACAGGCATCACTTTTAAGTATTTCAAGAAAAGTTCATGATGAAAGTCTACCATCTGACTTGTCGCCATAAACACCAGAATCTTACAATTATGTTTGGATTTAGCTATGAATATCGAGCACAATGTGAACAAACGATGTTTCACATATGTAATCATATATTCTTGTTTCACAGTGCTAGGTATGACCATATGCTCTGGATTTAGTTTAGAAGAGTCATCCAAAGCATCCACATAAATATGCTCTTTCATCATGAACTCTGCAAGTTCAGCGATGCCTTTCGTTAGAGTGGCTGATAACAAAAGTGTCTGTCGTTTTTTACTTTTTGGATCCCTTAAACAGTACGAGATCTCGGTTTCTACCAATTCATTGGGAGTTTCTCCTTTTAACATTTCCATCGGGTCATACTCTCCTTCTTTCTTTGACTTATCAAGCTCTTCTACGATCCTTTATGAAAAGTGAAATGATAAAATAATGATAGATTTATGAAATAATATAAATATATGAAGTGTTCTAATCTACCTATCTTTAAACCACAGAATTCATCGAACATTCAGAGGAAAAGTTACTGAAGTTCCCAAATATTGATATGTTCACTCACTTGATTATGTCTTTCTTGAAACCCATATCCAGAAGTCTATCAGCCTCATCTAGGACCAAACATCTCACATTATTAGTTTTGAATGAGGCAGTGTGTAAAATATGATCAAGGAGACGGCCTGGAGTGGCCACAAGAATGTGTACACCCTTCCTTAATCTATTCTTTTCAGTATTCCTATTCTCACCACCGCAAAGATGGCCAATGACTATCCATTGAAAGGTCTTAAAAATAAAATGGAACATAGAAATTCAGTTCAATATACATTGAAAGAAACCACTGTACTCACACATATTTTCGAAATGATTTCATGCGTCTGGAGGGCCAATTCTCTTGTTGGTACAACAATTAGTGCTTGAAGGCCTTGATTCCTATCTAATCTCGGAGTGATGCTCTGCAATGCGTCAATAATAGGTATCGCATAAGCTAAAGTTTTACCCGAACCAGTTTGGGAACGAATTAATACGTCCCCACCTTTTAAAACCAATGGAATAGCTTTTTCTTGTACATTCGTCAATGTATTGAAACCATGCTTCTCTAAATTTGACACAACATATTTATGTATCTGCAAATCACTAAATCTGCCAGCTTTGCTGAATACTTTTTCGACAACAGATACTCCTCGAATGTTGGGGATAATATTCATTCTATTCTTTTCAGAGAATAGTTTGTGATCCAACTTCTCTTTATTAGAAATGGCATGAGATTTGGACCCTTCACGTACTCCAGCAGCGATAGCCATTTTGTCTTTTTTAGCTTTTCTCTTTACTAATTTTTTATCCCCATTTTCAATATTTGTGCTAGAGGTTTGTTCCAAATGTTTTTCTTCATGTTTCTTCCGCTGTTTATTATCAACGGATTCATTATTGTCCTTCGATTTAATAACCTTCTGTATATTTGTGGTTCTGCTTTGATTCTTCTTGGGTTCTTCCAATATTTTAAAGGATTCGGTAAGTTCTACATCTTTAGACACAACTTGTCTCTTCCTTCTTATAACCCTACCTTGGATAGTTTTGGGGTTTGAGGTAAACTCAAGATCGAATGCCATTCTGGATGTTAGATTTTCTTATATTAATATCGATGTGTGAGAAATCTCGCATTCCCACTAATGCTCTATCACGATTTGCCTGCTCTCGAAACAACTGATATAGAACACTTGAAACTACAAATTCATTATAGTTTCCTTCAGTTTCAATTCGAAATAAAACTGAATCAGTATCTGACTGAATTCAAAAGAAATTTGAAGGTTATATTACTTTGCTTTTGCTTAGGTTATGTTGTCACAAATCACGTGTAAAAAAAACAGTCATAGAATTCAATAATTCTAAAGCTCCTCCTCCACGTCACAATGAAATGAATTTTTTTCATAGAATGATGCAATTCTTCAGTAGTTTTTGGATTTGTCCTTATTATTGCTCCTTACTCCAGCCCCTAATACAGTGCTAGTGCCGATTAATTCGTTAGGCTGCTATTACATTATTATGATCATATACATAGCCTTAGGGTTGAGGTTCAGATAAAATATTATGATTAATGAGTACGAAGTTTTGGAACGCAGCGATTAAAGTTTTGTGAGCGCCATCTGGTCTTTGAGATGAGAACTAGAATTAAAAAAATACATTGGGCGCATTCAGCAGAGACAACTGTTACGGAACTGTTGCCAAATTTCTATGATCTGCTGCTGAACGTTGAGCTATCTATGTAACATGTTGAGTAGCGGTCGCCATTTTTAGTAGCGTACCTGACTTGCGCTCCTTTTCGGTTACGTGTTGTGTGGCTGACAGTTGTGACAGTTCATTACCGCTCTTTGTGCTGAATCCGCCCGATGTCAACCGATTTCCGCTACCATACCAGTACCTATCAGTAGCGGCAGTAGCGCAAACAGTTTTGTAACCGCTCTTTCTGCTGAATGCGCCCATTGTTGATCAGGTTCGGCGATTACAAGATGGCCATCACATGATCATTCATGGAGTGTGTCTTTTTAACATGTTCACCGGAATTGTTACAATCATAGGAGGACTAGCTCAAACCCGCGGCTCCGCTTACGTTATATTTCAATTTAAAACGGTACTGATAGGTCCGCAACCCCACATTCATAATCTAATATCGAAGGAGAGACAGGCACGTGACTACGTGACAAAGAGATCTCTTAAGGGCCGTTTACATTGGTAGAGTAAATGGTCGAGTTCACTAGCATACTTTTTTACGGAAATACCCTACTCTACTAATTTCGGTAGACTAACTGTTTACACATTGCTAGTAATTTGAGAGGATGAGGATAGTAGAACTGGGCAAGTGACTGTTCACATTGGTAAAGTAAAGTAATAAACCAGTAGAGTAGAGTGAGAATTTAGAGGTGGGGATGGGATAGTCGATAGTCGAGTCTACTATTCCACATGTTCTATCCACTCTACTCTACCGTTTACTATCTTTAGTACTCTACCTTTACTTGAACGACCTGTGTGCCAGTAGGGAGATAGTTAGTACTCGCCCACTCTACCCTACGATTTACTCTACCAATGTAAACGGCACTTTATAGAAACCTACATGAAATCCTCCCATAATAAATTCTCTATATTATAGTGTAAGTTTCATCAAAATCGGTCATCTGGTTCCTGAGTCCATAGAGGACAAACAAACATACGGATATTCACATTTATGATATAAGTATATATTAGGTACTCGATCCTGAACTAGAATTTTTTACCAATGAAAGTGGTGAGTCGAGTATTGAAACTCGACTGTGTTATTCCAAATAATCCTCCTTCTCAGATTTGTTTTTTGACCGAATTAGAAAAAAAGTTAAAAACCTCAGTAGTCAAAATATGTTTTCAGAAATCGAAGAATACAATCAACTCCTAGCGATGCAAAATCATAGGAGAAAGTGTCCAATTGCTTCTATGTAAAGATAGACCTCCTATATCCAGAAATAATCAAAAGGAGACATGCTCTTTTCTCTGATGAATTAAGAGTCAGCTATATCAGAAAGCATATACTCATATTCGAATTCGATTATTAAATATGATTGTAACATGATTTATCGAATGCTAGAATGTTGAAATTAAAACCTTATACAGACACTTTTTTTTATAGCGATCCAGTGGCGTACTATATTTTTCTACAAAAGGTTTCTTTGCTGATCTATAACATGAAGTTGTTTTTTTTCTTATGGAAACAATAATTTATTATGACTCAGAAAGTATCATCACTTTTTTCCGTTTCAAAAATACATACTGATAGATATTTTTGTGCCTAAGGTATAGAAAATGCTTAGAGGAGTTAATCTTTCGACGCCTCTTGACTCCGAGGTCAGTGGTCTATGATGATACACCTAATCGGGGTGACAGCCCCTTTAAGATTCAAAACTCTAATGGGTTAGAGTGACACATCATTGCAAAGGTTTTGCAATTCTATTCACGAATATACTTAACAATTTTTATCTGGTGTCAAAATATAATCCTATATATTTGATTTTTCTAAGTCATAATAAACTATTGTTTCCATAAGAAAAAACATAACTTCATGTTATAGCTCAGCAAAGAAACCTTTTGTTCAAAAATATAGTACGCCATTGGATCGCTATGAAAAAAGTGTCTGTACAATATTTTGATTTCAAAATTCTAGCACAAACAAAATGACCAATGTTGAAATCGCCCGAATTTCAATTTTGTACTATAACTCGAAAACTAAAGAAGGTAGGGGAATGCAGTTGATGGCATTATTAGTTTCTCTGAAAAAGACAACGGTTTTATGATGTGGCATTCATTTTCCTCTATCTCGTTGGGTTGAAAAGTTGTAGTTCATGTATCACCAATTTTGCCCACCCTGTAGACCTAATATGTTTTATTACATTGAGAAACTGGCGATCAAAACTGAATTCGATGATAGACTCTTTGAGTTTGCATTTCTCAATACCCACTAAAGAGAAAAAAATGTTTTCTTTTATATGTTCGATGGAATTGCTCTGAGTTACACTTATTGATCGATTTAAATATTGTGTCATCTGAACCTCTAGCACTAAATGGCCTGCTTTACCAGGCATATCGGAGATTTTTCATAGATTTCATGCTGTAATATCCAGTCTACATTGTAGCGAATTTATTCATATGCAAATCATAACGTTTTCACAAAATGCGAATAACAGATACTTGAAGGAAAAGGAACTTAAAAGTTTGAAAGAAAACATATTATCATCCTATATCCTATATGAAATATTCAGATGTTCCATTCATACAGACAACTTTATCGAACATCTATTCCATAAAACTCACTATATTGAAAATAGGGGAGCCCTGAGTCGAACGAAATGTTTAAAGGGTGAATCCATTTTCTTGGAGTTTTCAACCCCTAGCATCAATATGACTGAATGATCTCTCTATAGACTCTAGTAGATGAATGAGATTAGGATCAGATATTTTGGTGAACTCTGCTATTATTAATCGAAAAGTATACCGATCCACAAGAGTTGGTAATATCGTATTCAATCGTTTTGAAAAGTATGTTATCTTCGAAAAAATCGTTGTAAAATCATTAAAACTCAATAACAACTCGAATCGATCCGATAAAATTCAGTATGAGACATTTCGTCAATCTGGTCGCCTTTTTTCTGAAGTTTGGATCTTTGCATATGCTTCATGAATGTTCTTATTTTGAAATGGAGTCAGTTTATCGTTCATCAACGGCTTCGATTTGCAACGAGTTTTCTGAAAATGCCAAGACGTAAATTACCAACGCTGTGGCGAATAGGGCTATCGGAATGCTACAGGGTGACCTAACTCATAATTGATTGTGAGCCCTACAATATGGGAGAATATTATGAATTTTGTAAAAATATAGGTCTAAATTGATTTATTTATAGATTTCCTTTACTGTTCATGTTATGCCTCTGTTTATGAAGGTATCAATTGCCAACCTGTTCAAATTTATTACTGTATTTTTTTTAATTGACCAATTTCGTAACTTTGTCATGTACTTTGACAATTTGGGAAATAAAATTATTATTATTATTATTATTATCATTATTATTATTATTAACTCAGATTGTTGTAGAGGAAAGGCTCCAAGTCAGCCGAAGTGTGATATCTCGACTTTGGACTACATTCAGGTTCCGTGTTCGAAAGACCAAGGTTTGGTGGGCGACGAAAAACAGCACCTCCTGCTCAGGATCGTTTCATCACCGTCTCGGCGAGAAGAAAGCCTACATCTACGTGTAGAGTGAATACTCTTCAAAATGCAGGTGGGGTCCAAGTTTCCATCGAAACCATCAGACGATGTTTGAGACAGGTGAATCTAGGTTGTAGACGTCCATTAATAGGAGTTTCATTAACACGTGACCATAAGCGTCAAAGACTGGAATGGGCAAGGCAACATATCAATTGGAACGATGAATGGCGTAGTGTCCTTTTCACTGATGAATCCAGATATGGAAGATTTTCAGATTATCGAAGAATAAGGGTATTGAAAATCCCACGCATACCCCATAATCGTCGTTATGTCCAAGGAGACCATCCATTCCGAGGGGGTAGTGTTATGGTATGGGCCGGGATATGTTTCAACAAGCGCACAGACCTACACATTGGTCCGGGGAATGTGACCGCCTTACACTATAGGGAATATGCCATTGACAATGTTTTGTCAAATTTTCAGGCTGCTATTGGTGAAACTTTCCAATTTCTAGATTCTAGAGGATAACGCTAGACCGCACCGTGCAGTCGTAGTTGAGAATGCGCGCGAGGAGCTTGGTATTCCACATTTACCAATACCTCCGCACTCACCAGACTTGAATTGCATAAAATATGCATGGGGTATGCTCCAGAGAAGATCAGATAATCATCAACCTACCCCAGAATCCTTAACTGATCTGAAAGAGCTTCTCCCCGTTTATGGAAACAAATTCCTCAAGAAATGTTCAACAACCTCGTGTGTAGTATGCAAGGAAGATGTCAAGCTGTTATTGATGCCCGTGAAGGCTATACATTGTATTGATAGTCTTGAAATGCTTGAATATTTTTTTTCTCAACCAGCCTGTAAACGCTGCAGACCTACAGGCTAAAATTAATTTTATTTCCTGCAACTTGAAATCATGTTAAAACCCAAATATGCCCAATGTCCTATATGTAGTACACCTCAAAATCGTCATTTGTTGGCTATGACCTGCGACATATTGCAAAAGAAAAAGCTTTCTGGGTAGTATACACAGGCTTCGTCGATTACAATCTGGTGGTTGAATTTCTTGTCATGATTCTCGCGAAAAGAGAAGCTGAAAAGCAAGGTTTCTTGAAGATGGCTGAATTCGGCATCAGGTTTGTGAGCTAAGTTGTTTTTGAGTTCTTTTCAGTAGATGACTTATGTTTATTGAATGAGATTACATGGTTTATAGCATATGCATTTGATATTTACAATGGAAATTGATCGAATAAAGTTTTTTGATTGTTATGATAACGAATGAAAACTGGTGTCCTATATGTAGTACGTTGGGCAGATATTATGCTATGAATATAAGAAATTGTACAAATTTTGCTTCGCATAACATTCATGAAGCTTATGGTCGGATCTTTTTCTAATGTTTTTCGGTCGTGAAAATATAAATTGAAAAAATTAGAAAAAAAATTTCCCAGGGGATTTTCCTCACACGTGGCTCTCACAATGATTGATGATGAAGAGTTGAATGCAAAAACAATTACTTTTTATCCTCTCAATAATGTTTCCGACAATTTGACCGATGAAGGTTCTGGAGACGAAGAAACCGTCAAAATAAACAATTTGCCAGCCACACAAATGCAGAGTCAAGTAGAAGTTACTACGAAATTCAATTTTGATGAAGAAATAGGGGGGTCGGAAGATGAAGTTCCGTAATCTACACTGATGAAGGAACTAACTGTGAAAACTCAAAAGAAAATGAAGAATTTTCATTATGTGAAGAAAATTTTAAAGTTTATATCGTAACTCTATATGTGAAAAGAAATGGTACTTTCCAATAATTTCTGATTGCATTGACATGGCAGTACAGAATGCTTGGCGGATCCACAAAAATAATGGCGGTTCAATGGATCAATTATTGTTCAGAACAACTATCGCCAATGTATTATTGACTCAGAATGAAAGAAAACTGGTGTATTAAAAGGGCCATGAGTCAGAAAATCCACATTTAGAACTGAGATATGATAGGCTGGACCATATGGTGATTCCACAGGATAAGCAAACAAGGTGCGCCGAATGTCATCTGAAGACAACAACAAGATGTCAAAAGTGTGATTTGGGTTTACATGTCAATTATTTCTTGATGTATCATTCCAAGTAAAAATTTCTAATAGATGTTTATTTGCCCAATGTCCTATATGTAGGACGGCCTCAAAATGACCTTTCTCAAATATATTTTTTTTCCAAATATAACATGGATGTGTTTAATTGGATGCTCTGAAGTAGTTAATAACGAAAAAAATTTTTAAAATCGGCTGAATTTAATTTTTTTTTTGGGTATATCTGGTTTTTAATATGAATTTTCATCACAAAATCTCATTCAAACTGTATTTTTCTGCAATTTAAATCAATATCCCTAACTCATATGGAGCAGTTTATTTGTTATAACTTTACAAATTTGATTAAACACAATTTCTGTAAAAATTAATCGTTTCTTTTACTGGTCGTTTGAATTTGTGTATCCCTATATTTTAATCACTTCCTCGACTGCCGTCCGATCACGTTCCATCGACAACGGACAATGCAGGACCTGGGTGTAATATTTCGAAATTTTCACGGCTGTCCCGTGTCATTATAAAGTGATCACGTATAGAACCGAAATGCTATTATGTGGTCTATTCAAGCGGTCAATTTATCAGTCTTACGGACATAATAAGAAAGGCCATAACAGTAAAGATTATCTACGGCAAAGTTTCGTAAATTTAGTGCCTTTATGTGCCGCAAATAATCCGCAAGAGTGGATGCACGCGTCCCATAATACGTCATGTACTCTACGGCTAATATTCGACGAGTTCGTTCATGCGTACTCATACTAGAATAGGACATCTGAAAGATTCTCGTACAATATCAGTGGCATTTGAACTTTTCTTTTTACAGTTATTCCTTGGGTTTTCCTATCTGTTTAATAGCTATTTCCGAAGAATAATACAATACAATACAACACGAGTATTTTTGTCACCTAAATTCTTAAGGTAATTCTGCTTTGCACCAAGAAAAATCAACTAGTGTCTTATCATGATGAGTACCAAATTTCACGAGTTCAATGTCTTGGTGAGTAACTAGATGCACAATGTAAATTATTAGGCAAGTGTCACAAAAAATCCGTTTTTTTAAGTGTCATAAATCAATATGGCAACATAAATTGAAAGTGAATTATTATATTATATTAATATAATATTATAGTTACAAGATATTGGGTGAATTATAGTTGGTAAGTACCTACCCAAACCCAAAAGTTTGCAAGATGTTTAGTTTGATCAGACTGTTTATTGGAAATCCGCTAAAAGTCGACCTTTTTCTGAAGACAGTTGAAAGTTGGGTTATTATAAAAGCTATATTCACTAATATAACGTTTTCTCTCGAAATTTGTGTATCCTAAACAGGTGAGTCATCCATCCCATGGTTTTGGGATAGATGATGCATGACGTTTCGGGACAGATGACTTTTTTTTCGGACCCAAAATGTCTACTTTTTACAGTAGTATAAGAAACAAGGGGGACAAGGGGGAAATGGAAACAGAAAGACATGACAAGTGCGTTTTCTACAAACGAAAATGAATGCGAAGGATGCTTGGGGCATTACGAAAATACCAAATTGACAGCGTAATGTCGCATGTGGCTTCATAACACGTGAACTAGAGATTAAAAAAGTATATTATAAAACAAGTTGCAGAATGAGCTCCAATTCAAACACGAATGCGAAATTCGAAAACGAACGACGAAGGAGCGAGTTTTCGAATGCGAGTTTCGAATTGCCTTCTGAAACAAATATTAGATGATATTTTCTCCATTTCAGTCAAATTTTGTGAAATACCCTCGAAATTCAAATAAAAATTCAGATTAGTGACTTACGAAATTTGACAGATGACGGAATTTGAATTGATTTGATTTGAGAATTGAGAGGATTTGAGATCAGTATTGACAACCACGAAACGAAAAATATAACTGAACACAATCCTGTAATGAATTCATTACAGCACTACTCATAATTCTGTAATTAACTGTTTTTTTACAAGGACTCCCTTCATTTTAAAGATCATTTTCAAAAATCATTTGGAAAAAAATTTGAAGGACTATGAACCATATTTTTCACATCAATTCAAAATCTCGAGTTTTCAAAAGGTTAAGGGTTAAAGGGCGCAAGAAAGACGATACTTGCACTATCAACCTAACTTAAAGTAGTGATATTTTTGCCAATTTTCATGGTACAGAAAAAAACGAAAAACAGCATTTTTGAAGAAAAAACCAAAAATTTTTGTTCTGAATCATTTTGTTCGTATTTCCCTTCATTTTTGACACACACGGAGAAAAAAGCAGCTTCTCAAGAATATTGAAAAGTGCGCTTTCTGCTTTGATCTTATTTTTTCTACAAACTATGCATTTTTAACCAGTCAAACTTTTCTAGCATACAGAACAACAATAAAATAATAGTATTCCTGAAAATTTTATTTGGGTTCTCTCTACCAGTCTCTGAAACAATGGACAATGAGACAAATTTTTCAAATAATAAAAGAAAGGCCCATGTGTAACAAAATAAAAGGTTACGTCGATGGAAATCGATCCATTTGGTAGATGTGGGGTTACTTACCTAATTTTTCGTAAAAAATATCAGTCTTCAAAATTTTTTCATTTTATTTCGCTCAGTTGATATTCAATCGACTTTCAACATCACTCATTTTGAAGTTTTTTTGAAGCACTACGAAAACTAATTTAGCATTATTCCGTTACATTAATAGTTTTTCCGTAATTTCAAGTTGAATGTATCGATTCAAGCATTCACGAAAAAAATTTTGCCTTTTACTCACGATATCTTGCCTTGTGTGGCACCTAGAATCATTCTAAGAAACATAATCGCTTTGTTTTTCTATGAGCCACAAATATTTTCCCTACACTTAATTTCGTTCAATGCATATTTTTTGTGTTATTCGTAAATAACCGTCCCAGAAAGTGAAATTTTGCAATGAAAATGTCATGCTTTCAATCAGGAATAACTAAACAAGTATTGAGTTTTAGAAAATATTTTATGGTATATTTTTTGCTGAGAATTAGGTCTTTCATCGACTGCCGGTGTTTTTTGACAAGGGGTAGACTTTGTTTCTTGAGCTATTTCCTACCTACTGTAAAAATTTCAAGTAAATTGATGCTTCTTGAAAGAATTCGTAACAAATATCCTCATTGACTGGACTAATGAGCAGTTCAGGTTGGCAGGTTGCTTCGAGAGGCCTGCTCATAAACGTGCCCTCCTAGAAATATCAGTGAATCAATGGATGAGTGCCGGCCTAAAACATCGGTATCGTGTTCCGAATTTGTGGAGCCTGAATGGATTCGGAATTAGCACCGCATTAGCGGTCCATTAGGACTGCCCTTTTGGCCTTGTACCCCTTCAAATGCGAGAAGTTGGTTGGGGGAAATGATTGATACAAGTATACTGCGGATATTCTCTGCTATGTGTTGTTGCGCCTTTGTTGGTCTCTACATTTTTGTTGGGAGTTTCTTCTCGAGTTGCGTTTTGCGAATTTACTTCCTAACTTCACAACGGTGAATACAATAAATGTGATCTGAAAACTCTTTCATTTGTTTCTCATTTGTAAACGTCAGTTTCCAAAAACACAATATTAATCAAGAAAGTTTATTTTATCAAGTCACTAACTTGTAAACTGACAGTTAAGTAGCAATATTTTTACAAGTTAGTAGTATTATTTACATTCGAAAATTTTGTTTTATCGTCATATATGTTGAAAGTCATGGTACAATTGTTATTTCCAGTTCCACAGATTTTTGATGATGAAAGAGTTGATACTGATGATGATGAACCATCTGTTGACTCAGAAACTCGATCACTGAGAGAAATAAATTTGTTTTTATCAATAAAGTATTTATTTCGAGATTATTCATTAACAGACAAATCCACTTATTAATCTTTAATTTATTTATTAACTAACAGATCTTGCCTCTGAAAGAATTCATTCATATATAACGAAATATTTATTTACACGGTATTTGTTAATATTTAATATATTTGGGTATGATGTATTTCATTTAAACTGCAGTTCTCTTCAAATATAAGATATATTAATTGAAAACATATGTTCATTTGGTAATAAACGAACGTTTGGTTTCTATTACTAAATGATTCTAAACTTCTACCACTCCACGATATGTTAACTCAAAATACAGGATTTATTAACAATGAACAAACCGCATTTGACATGTTTCAGTCATCTTGGCTAGTTAACATTGTTCGGTGGTCGGTAGATTCAACCACAGCCATCTTAAACACATAGCCGTGAACAAAATGTGGCAACGTCGCAAATGAAGGATCCGGAAGGCCGACTGGGACTTCGGACGGCCGCAGTAAATTCGTTATAATAGGAGCGCGATTTCCAAATATATTTCAATTAATTGTCGAATAGTCGATATGGAATATTTTAAATACAATCAAATACCTAGAAGCAACAATACTAAATCCTACTTGACCAATGAATTGGTTTGATTAATCATTTTTATTATAACTGGTGGATATCAATTGAATGAAATTATTTGATCTGTATAGAAGCATCTGTATTTTGACAATACAGCACATTTCATATCGAATTTGTTGTTCAGCAAGAACCAAAGAGAAGTTGTAGGGTCATCTCATGCCACAAAATTTTGTATTTGAATCAATGTAATCAACATAATACCTAGGTAAATCTGAGAAAAACTTGAGATCCAAATCATTTTAATATCTTCATGTACAAAATTTAATAACAGAACATAAATAAAATCTCTGAACTTAATAACTATAGCTGAAGAAATAAACATAAATAATTAGGGGAGATTGAGAATATACCTAGAATAAATGTCAAAACTATGATACATGATGAATAATTCGGTTTTTTACTTATAATTTGTCACATTTGATCCGCCACCATCTGAAATGTCACAGTTTTTCAAAATTTTCATTCGCTTCCCCTTACAAAAATGTTTCTAATAAATATAAAGATTTGCTCAATTTATACAATTCAGCATCCGGACCTTCCAAACCTCGTTCATCTACATAATATTCATTTATACTGAGAAAGTTCATTTGTAAGTTGGGACCACCTTGAAATCTTGAGATATAAGGTAGGATCCATTTCAAATCTAGATGATAATTCAGAATCTTTAATGAAAATTTTTACCTGAAGGGTCTCACTTGTTATTAAAACATTTACTGTTATAGTCTCTCCAAAATGTAATAAAAAAGTAGATTTTGTTGTCGAGTTATTTTTTAGGTCATCATAATCTTTAATCGAATCCAAATTGAAAAAAACATTTATATCATTATTGTTTCAGTCAATCGTTCCATCTTTTCTAAACTGGGGATTAGTTCTCTGAGAATTTTTTTTAGATAAATAAAACGGTAAATTTGGAAAAAATAAAGGAACTGCTTTTTCCTTGAGTTGTTGACGTCTCATTGGTTCCATCAGCTAATAAAACTTTATAAAAATTTCAAGATATCGTTTTCATGGAAATGAATTTCGGAAACCAAACTAAATCTATCAGAAACGCAATTTTCTCTTGGAATTGCCTAATCCACGATATTGATACAGTTCTTCATTTTTGGAAACGAAACGACACTAACATAATTGTTTCCTGAAGTCTTGTAATTGCTCTTGCAGCCGGGTACACAACATTCATTTGGCATGATTCGAAATATGAGAAGTTTCTTTCACAGGACACCAGATGAAAGATGAAATTTCACTTCATTCACACACACGGAATTTTTCTTTTGGGCACAATTCACTTCACAAATAATGTGACCATTTCTTTCCAACCTGGAACCAGGATAAATGCCATCAATTCTCCAAATTCTTATTTCTTGAAATATTCGAACTTGCTGCTGACACTGCTCGTTTGTGTTCAACTGTTTTTATGTGGGTTTCAATGTAGTTTTTTCCACTTTTGCAATAGAAAATGTATTTCCACATTTCGTGAACTGGTTTTGTTCGATGACTAACCAGGACTCATGCCCGAAATTCAATACTGGATTGGTAAAATCAGTACGAACAGTCACCATTAATTCACAAACACAACAAACAACAAGGCGTCCACGAATGGCGTCAGAAACTTCTCGGCCTTCCGCTGCGTTGCCACATCTCAGCTGTTCGCGGCTTGTTAATTGAAGGAGGTTATGATTCAACTACCCGCCTCTGCCGATAAATCGCGAATAACGCAATCGGATGAAAGGTAAAAATCGAATCATCGATGACGACCGATAGCGAATGAGTTCCCCTTCCAACCCTAACTACCCGAAGAATTCTTCACGAGCGTCATAGTTCATGAAGAATTAAAACTAACAAACTAACATCGAATTCTGGGAGAGTCGCCAACCGAAGATCAGATGAAACCTTCAACCTTCCCTATAGCACAGTTGGTTAGCGCATTGGACTAGTATTTCGAGGGTCGCAGGTTCAAATCCTGCACGGACTGGTCATTATTCCAGAATTCAATTCCGTCTGCAAAGCCATTAATTTTCAATTTTGCTATGAGACGTTAACATTCATTCATAATGCATGCAGTTTATTAATTATTACTAAATATATTTATTTCAGTGTAATGCGTCTTTATTCGGTATTATTGAAAGTTATTATTCATAAATAAATGTGATATAATATTGAGTGAAGGTGATTTGCGAAAACTTAAATAAATTCTTTATTTCCATGAAAGAAATATTTATTTGTCAATTCGGCCAATAAATGATTTATTAACTTTAACGCATGATCGATAATATCAAGTGAATACTTCTCTCAGTGTCGAGGCAGAACATTTGTACTCTCCTTACTTCCAAATAATTTGCTAGACATTTCGATTTTTTTGTTGACCGAATCATCGACATAACTCATCGCAATTTCGGTGCTCTTCCAGCCTTGCACGCAACCATAGTGGCTTCAGTTCTGCGGAAAGAGTGGCCGGTGTATAACTCTGAGTCTTTCAAACCTAAATATTTCGCTATTTGCTTTGGGACACCACCAATAGTGTGCTGGCCAGCATTAAGGGAAATGCACTTTCCATGTCAAAAAAACTCTTAGGCTTTCTGTTCCAGGAGGCCGAAGATTTACATATTTTCTGTATAACATGCTGGGCTTGAAGCTGCAGCCATCATCGGTTATGGTGAATCTTCTTGTTGTTAAATTTTTTGTTTGTCGCAATGTCACAATAACGTATTTTTCCATGTCTTCAACATCATTCATTTTTAAGGAGAGAATTTCGTCACATCGACAACATCCAAAAATCCCAAATATTGTTACAATTTTCGCCAGCAACCACTGGTCATCAGGAGCATGTAAAAGAAATTGTTCAGCCTCTTCTTTACTTAATACCTTGGCCTTTTTTGGCGTATAACGCTCATTTTTTCGTTTCAGAAACGCTGTTACCTTTTGAAATCTGCAAATGGCAACTTAAAGTCATATTTTTCAATACATTTTTTAAGAAAACAAACCTGCGAACAGGGCATTTTCTGTCATTTCCAAGCAGCTTTTCAGCATAGACCATTTTGCCCATAAAGTATTAGGGCTGAATCTAGCTGATAGTTGATTCAAGTAGACCAACAAAACATCTTCAGTTACCCCAATCACACTATTTTTGTTTTGTCACTTTTTGAAGTCGTCGTATTCTCGCTCGTACCTTGAAGCTGCTTTTGCAGGTGATAAACTTGATGCTACACTGCTGGCTGCCTCAATAATTTCTTTTGGTACATTCATTCTCGCTTTCGCCAAAACAAACATAAAGAAAAATAAACAGACATGCTCATGGCAACGCTTCCATAGCTTACGACATTTGCGACAAATTATTGAGATTTTTTTGGAATTTATCTAACCTTTCTACAAATGAGAAACAAATAAAATATAAAACAATACACGCAAGGTAACGGGTTTTACTGGCTCAAGAAAGTAACTGACTCGCCTGCGGCTCGTCAGTTATATCCTCCATTCGCCAGTAAAAACCCTCTTACCTTGCTAGTAATGTTATATACTATAACTCTAACTCGATTATGTCCATGTATTTTTTTAAATCCAAATTTAGTATCGTGGGCTTCCCTACTAATAGGGTAGCCCCAATAGTGACAAATCAGAAGTTCCTCGATGATCTGACTGAAGCATTTCCAGATCAGGCGTTTTCGACACGTTCCAACTACAAAAACCCTCATAAATATGCATACATACGTATATTAAATATTAAAGTGACTCTCTTAACTGCCAGAAATTGAAGAGAGTCGGAACCCGAGGACTTCAAACAGCGCTAAGTGGGGGGAGGGTGTCTGGTTCCAACGGCGCAAATTGGCTACAGATAAAATTTGCACTTTATTCGAATTACCGACACCTCGCTTCATAAATCCCGCTTACGGCCCTCAAAGGGATGAATACAAAGAGGCAGGAACTGTGATAAAAACCTGAGGCGAAGAAGACCTATCAGGGTGTAGCTGCTGCTTGGCGTCTTGCTGTATGAAATTTGATTGCGGTCTAGGAGGGGGGATGCGTTTCGGTTGCTTTTTCGAATACAAACGGTATCGACGGAAAGTTAAGTTATGTGTGGACTCGTGGACTGATTTAGTGAGAATGTACTAATTTTCAATTATACATTCAGATGACAAGAATGGAAACCTTATGATAGTCCGGTCAATATAGACATTTGAAATCACAAAAAAATTACGTGTAGCACTCGAGGACTGCCGTGGTAAAGCTATTGCATTGCATCTATTCAAAAATAAGAAGATAATATTGTTGATTTAAAATATTTATTTATACAATACATGTAGGTTATTCAGGAATGTTTATCATTGAAATTATAGGTTTATGCTAACTGAAATAAGAAACATAAGTTTGAGACTTAATGTCTCCTAAATATCTGGAAAATAGTGGCCCCATATTTTGTTGTGGATTTTTGTGGATCATTATTAATTTTTTAATTCAATTTTGCCGAAAGAAAAGTTGTCAACCGCTCTGATTTTTCATCAGCGAAGTTAATGTTGAAATCGCCAGCCAAGATAAGTGGAAATTTATTACCATTTGTACCAAGTATTTTCGACCCTTCTTCAGTGTACTCCAGTAAAGTGCGATGAATAAAATACTCTACCTCGTCCAATTTTGGATTCGGAGAAATGTAAATTGCTACCACGACTATGTGTAGGCCATTTCTAAAATTGCATAAGCATGCACAAATATCTCCAATAAATGAACGTCTAACATTAACATCGCTAACGTCTTCAATATTTATTTCAATATTCGGAGTCATAATATTAGTACTTAACGGTATTCCTATTTTGGTAAATAGCTACCCCACCTTTTGGAACAGTATCTCATTTGAATTGAACAATACAATTGAAAATCAGATATTTCAATCGGATTATCACGCGTCATGCATGTTTCGGTAAGAAGTAACACATTGGTTTGTCTCGTAACTGAACCTTGTAAATCGTATTTGTGACTATGTAGATTTTGGAAAGTCATTATTGAAATGCCATTTCTATTACTAATGATATCTAAGACATTTGAGCTATCGTCTGAACATTATTTGAAGACAGTCTTTTGAATTCTTGCAACAAAGATGCAGTCGATGCAGCTTGCCTTCGATGCATCAACATTTATCTAATAAATTCGTGACAGGAGGCCAACATCTCATCAATAAATATTACTGAAAAAAATACTAGAATGAAATTATTCTAACATTGTTTTGTTCTACGAGATGTTGCGGAATGAATGAATTTGACACATAATTAGAGAAAAATATTTGTAATATCTGTTAGTTCTACTCAATTTACAGACCAATCGATTATCCTCGTTTATGTATATTCTCGAAGATGTATATTTTATCATATTTTTATGGTTTATATAGATTTTCAGACCTCTCAAGGTTTTTCACATGAAAATGATGATGTTGAACCAGAGTTGAACTTTCTCTCTAGTAATGAATACTGATTTATTATTTACTCATGCTCATCCTTTTTTCCATTTTTATATGGCTTATTAGTGTTCTCAAGTTTCAGTGCATCCACGTTTTTCTAGGGTGAACCCCGGATTAAGTTGATTTCCTGCAGAACATGATGTGAACTCCTCTGATATTGTTCAACGGTCAATTGTAATACACATGAAACTACATATATAGATGAAAATGTCGCGTCCAGGTTTTACCCTGAAAGATCTCTTGTGATAATGCGGTTTGATATACCCATCATCTGATTCTACTTACAAGTTAGATCTGATGCCTTCTGCTCATTTCGAAACCAAAGATTAGTGGTTTTTCTCATGTAGTTCTCTCATTTTGTATCGCTCATATTTTATCAATTTAATTTTCTATTTTTCTGATGGACGTTCTAATCTTGCTTCCTCGTAAGTAGTCTGTCTCTGCAAATGTTGTATTCATTGATAAATTTTTTACTCCCCTTCAGACCAACGTTATTAATATTAATTATTAGGTATATTTTAGATTTTCCCATATTTTTTGTATTGATCCCATTGATGAACAGACTCAGATAATATTGCTTTCAACGCTTGTATTTCTCTCTTAGCCTGCATCATTATTACAACTCTGTCTTCTCCTTCTCATAGGTATAACACATTATTCAAAACTTCTGTTTTTCTGGCGGAATAAAAAGACGAGAGCAACAAATTTAATTGATTGCTCTGCTACTTTGAACGTGTGTTTAATAGTGAGTTAGTTGAACTGTCCTAACTTTTAAGTCTGACTTCACATGACCTCTCATTTAAACTTCTCTGTTTTTAGTTAGATAATGTCACTTTCAGTTCATAGATAGATATTTGTATTTTTTACTGTATTCGCTTGATGTGCGTGACTTATTCATTTTATGATTGTGAATGATGTACAATAAATGTTTTTCTCTATTTCAGTATCGTAATGAGTTCATTACAGTACTAGTAGTAGTGCTGTAATGAAACTCATTATAGCATTGTTTTCAGTTATATTTTTCGTTTTCTCGTTGTCAGTACTGACCTCCAATCGAATCAAGTTTCGAATCAAATCAATTCAAAATCCGTGATCTGTCAAATTTCGTATGTCACACCAACTGGCAAGATACAAAACAAGAGTCACTAATCTGAATTTTCATTTGAATTTCGAGAATAATTCACGAAAATTGACTGAAATAGAGAAAATACCGTCTAATACTCGTTGCAGAAGGCAATTCCAATACTCATTCTATCCAAAACTCGCTCCTTCGTCGCTCGTTTTCGAACTTCGCATTCGTGTTGGAATAGGAGCTCATTCTGCAACTTGTTTTAGAATATACTATTATGCACTAGATCTCCAACTCAATTATTTGGAAACAGTCCAAAACAGTACTCCGCCAAGATCAGAATATTCAAGATTTTGAATAATGTCTTTAGATGAAATGATAATTCCGATTGGTATGATTTGACCACGTGACTGGAGTGCCAGACGAAACGACAGAGATAAAATGAGACACCGAATAGGGCCTTCCTTTGCTTTCGATTCTCCGCGTTACGTTTTCGTATTCGTTTACTATGAAAGCGCGAGATACAGAATCCCACCACAGGTATTATCGGTTTAAGATTAGCCTTATCCACACAGACAACACACGGTGGAAACAGAAACAAGTTGCCGATCTCAACTTCCGAAGAACATAAATAACTGGTCTTCACCGAATACTCCGATCCCAAATTTATTTTTCCAGAAGTGAGTCGCAAGTTTTCCTTCAAAAAGTGGTCGGATAGGGGTGGGATGAGGCGAATCAATCTCTCCAGACTTCCAGACAATGGCGCTCGTCGCTGGGAGATTTATCGGCGGCCAGAGCGAGGCGGCGCTGACAAAAAGCGATACCTTATAAATATCGTCTGAAAGAGTTGATCGTAAAACGAAATCGATCCTTTGTAAATAGGAATCGAGTCGGTAACAATTTGGACGGCACCCGAGCGTTCCCCCCATAAATTGGGATCTAGTCAAACCATTTTCCCGTATTTTCGGGGGATTTATATGCGCGCATCGGGCATAAATCAGCGTATTTGAATAATGGACGACGAGAAATTGGATTTCCTCCAAATGGAAAATACGTTACGAAGTTTTCGGCATTGTGGTCCCCCACGCCGACACGGCTATCCGGGTGGAAATGTTTGGGCTCCGCAGAATAAGCGCTGTTTGGAGGTACGGGGGGTTCCGAAAAATTATCATACGTGAGCGTGATTTGTCGGTTTTTTTAAGATTTCGAAATACTGAGCTAACGCCTCGGACCTGTGTGTCATGAATATTTCTTCTAAAGCCGCGTATTCATCAGTGTTTATAAACGGCTTGATAATACTCAAGAGCGTCTCCAGCCCCTTGGCTAGGAGAATAGAAATAAAAAACTGGAGGTAGTATAGTATGAAATACAGTTTATTTTTTCTCATCGCTGTATTGTATCAAACTATTTTGACAATGCTCTGACTTAAGTAAAAGTTACTCGTTACTCAACAAGATATTGGTTGCTTGTAACGACAGGATGTTAGTCAACCTACATACCTAGGAAAATGATAATCTTAAATTATTAATAATAATAATAATATGTTTATTAAAAATTTTAAATACAAATACGAAAAATAAATTGATTGAAGAATTTTCGTTAACAAACATTTAAGACCACAAAAGTGCCAAGCACTTGTCTGTGGTAAAAAAAACATTTTTCTATACATTGATATATACATTTATGGTGGTGAGTATATTCATCTGATATTAATCCAAATTCAGAGTTGAGACCAAGTAAGTATTCGCACAAACAAGTTCAAAAGTCATTATAAGATAAAATTATTTCTATTCCAGAAAGCAATCCAGAAGTTCCAGGTCTGGCGTTCTATCCAGTGTCTTATTTGTTTGCTGAAGATGGAATGCGACCGAATGTTTTTCAGGTGTTCTGGAAGCCTGTTATAGAGGAGTGGAGCGAGGTATTTGAAGGTTCTAAGTGTACTGGTTTTATTTTATTATTATTATTTATTTTATATGTATAATCTTAAATTATTATATGTAACTTTAAATTTTTATTTCATCAATATATTACAAGAATCTGGTGATATATTCGAAATAAAAATTAATGGTACAATTCTTACAATTATTAACAAAATTTGGAAACACGTTTTCTCGTTTCTTCTCGATGTGTATTACATTTTCTGACCCCACAGATCTTTCATTTCGAATCAAACTTTCTGCCACTTGCGTGATTTGTCAGTTTTTTTAAGATTTCGAAATACTAAGCTAACGCCTCGGACCTGTGTGTCATGAACCTTTCTTCTAAAAACGCGCCTTCAGCCTTTTGGCTAGGAAAATAGAAATAATGAATTGGAGGTAGTTGACTATGAAATAAAGTTTATTTTTTCTCCTCGCTGTATTGTATCAACCACGGCTTACTATATCTAAGGTTAGACGTTGTCGTTGTAACCAGCAACGTGTCTAGATATAGAAGGTATAGGTTTTCTTGTGCAATTCGCATTGTTTTCGATATAATTTCGGATTGTTCAAAATCGGGGTTGTTCTGATTTTGGAAAATACTGTTGAGGACTGTATCCAGATAATTGAGTTAGAGATGGTAGTGTAAAAACATTTATTGACATCATTCATAATCATAAAATGAATAAGTCACTCGCATGAAGTTAATACAGTTAAAAATACAAATATTAAAGTCATCTTTAAAACTTAGAGTGAATTATTCAACTAAACAGAGGTAATCTGGAGATATTCAAAATGAGAGGCCAGATGAAGTAAGACTTAGACTTTGAGATAGTTCCATTAATTCAATATTAAACACAGCTTTTACAGTGATGATGCAAATGAAATTGATTGCGAGAGCCTCTTTATTTCAACAGAAGGTTGAATAATGAATCGTTAGAGTAGGCTGAGTTGTAATAAAAGTGATATCAGGCCTTAGAGGAGATTCGTGTATTGAACACTAAGTAGTCTAAGTCTGTTCTTCATTGAGATTATTACAAATGTGAGAATATCATGATTGAGAAATCAATATTTATGACGTTGGTCTGTAAAGAGATGACTAATTAATCAATTGAGTCGACATATACAGTGACAAACTACTTTTAATAAGCAGGGTTAGTGTTCATCAGAAAAATAGAAGCAACAATTGACAATTATGGGGATTACAATATGAGAGTACTTTGTATGAATAGAATCGCTAACCCAATTGATTCGTTGGAAGCTGAAGGCTTGAGATCTTACTCTCTAAATGCTTCCGATGAATGAAATTGAGAATTTCATATAATGAGAAGATCATACCAGTTCAATGGTTTTATGAATATGTGAGGTGAAGCAGGGATTGAGACTGTGAATCAGGTTCAATGTTTGAGTTACTTGATCGTTCAACTACTTCAGAGAAGTTCACTTGGTTTTATTGAGAGAGAAGACTGTTTCCATGACTCACCTTTGCGTTTGAGGATTTTCATTCATCTGAAATTCGAGAACAATAATTAGCAAGTGTTTTGAGAACTGAATAGTTGAGAAATGAGACGAATACATTAAGATAATGAGGTGTACATGAGAATATAATAAATCAGTATTTATTACCTCAAATAATGTTCATTTTCGGAGCAACCAATTACTTCCATGTGAGGAGTCTAGAGATATCTGAAAAATCTATGAGAACAGCAAAAATATATCAAAATATATATCTTATTTGAGTCAAATACATTAGTTTAATGCAATAGAGATTTTATTAGAATAAAGTGAGGGAGGATTACCAATATTTCTATAGATTTTCATGATCTGAAATGTGGACATATTTTCAAACTTTATAAAAAGCAGGAAAATAACATGGAATATGCAGTACTTGAGGATTCTGAGAAGCACTCACCTATTGAAAATTGGTTACTCCAATTATTTAACGAGGTGACTTTTTGAAAATTGTAATTTACAAGAGTAGCACAAGAGGAGGTAAATCACAGTCGAAGCTGCATACAGAAAAGGAAGATTAATTGATGGAATAAATGAGCATAAGTTAATCTGTCAACTGATTAGCATATAGAAGTAGGTTTATTTGACGTCAATCAGCTGTTCATAGAGCTTCGAAATGGAGTTGACGTTTCACTGCGTTCGCACCATAGGCGGAGCTGAGGATGAGGTCTGAAGGGGTAATGCTCAATTTCCAACACGGATTCGTTTCGATTCACTATGAAATAAAGAACTGTAGGGAGGAAAACAAAACAGCATTTCGTTTATCTGCGAATAATCTCTTAATATTTTATCGCAAATAATCCAGAACTCAGCACGAGGAGGTAGCTGTTGTTGAGTTCCACAAGATTACAATCAGAATGGAAATTATTTTACTTTCTGAAGCGAATAAAGTAGGTGAATGAACATCAAAAGAGTAAAAAGATTATTATTTCCATGTCGAAAACGATTACATTCTGACTGCTGATCTTTAAACTTAAAATAAATCCTTTAAAACAGAAATTCAACAAGAATAAACTATGACTGAATAAAAACTCTAAATTCAAACCTGAAATAGTTCTTGGGATTCCATCACTAACCATTTAAGAATAATTATTAAGGAAGATATTACTCTGAATTTGGGAAAGTTTGTTTGAGATAATTTTGGAAGTCTGCTGACATAGTGAACATTTGTCGTGATAAACATCTCAAGTACGCTGAAAATATGTCATAAATGAACATTTCAAAACGTTTCTTCGATTAACCACTTCACCAAACTTCACGTCATATTCGGCAGTAAGCATAGTGTTGAAAATTTGGTAATAATCTATTGCACATTCAAATAAAAAAATTGTGAGCGACTCTTCAATGAACTGCTTGTTAAGTGAAGAAGATAATCACTTACAGAGACGTCTTGATCTGGTAATTCCACTTGGGAATCTTCGTTTGAGCTCACCAACTCGTTAGAAAAGAAGTTGAAAAATGCCTTGTCTTCGAAATGACAACAAAAGTCAGAAAATGAATCGATCTGATCTTGTTTGTCCCAATCGGTGTAAACATTGCTCCTCAGCATCAGTGTTTCTGGGCGTAACTGAAGATGTCGTGTATCTCGGTTGATTTGGAAAAATTGAAGCAAATGCATCATCAGTTGATTTGGGAATTTTTCGATGTATATTAATAACTGAACCTTCGTCGGTTGGATAAGAGTTATTTCTCGAAATATGGGAATCTACAAAATGTTTCATACAAACTACACTGTCATCGTTGACTTTAAAACTACTTTCTCTATGAAATGCGTTAAGACATTTTCTTCTCCCCGCGGGATCTTTCGGAAATCTAAATACCGACACCTTCCCATTAGTAGATTTATATTTGCTTTTGCAACCGGGCACTGCACAAGTATGAGGCATAGTACTCAAATCGAAGATTTCTACATGAAAATGAAAAACCTTCCTGTTGATTATCCTTTCAGATATGAATACTAGAAGTCGAAAAATTCAATCACAAACCCGATACACACTGTTGCAATTACAACACTCATTTTCACTTCATTTATTGATTGAAAAACCGATCACACTAACTCCAAAAAAACACATACCTTTTTACACGTTTCCCGGTCGAATATCTGATGCGAACTATCACATGTTACGATTGAAAACAGAACTGCAAGTGCAAAGACGTAACACTCTGAGCCTGGTACAAACCCCTATGGGGGTTTCCAGCAACGTCTCATTTTGAAGCAACATTCTGGCCTGTAAAATTTCGTAGGCCGCGTATCAACCTATTCTGACACTGCTTTGACGTAAGTAAAAGTTACTCGTTACTCATCAAGGTATTGGTTTCTTTTAACGACAGGATGTTAGTCAACCTACATCCTTAGGAAAATGATAACCTTAAAAATTATCAAATGAATTATTATATGTATACAACTTTAATTTTTGATATCACCGATATATTACAAGAATCCGGAGATAGTAATTGAAATAATCTTAAATAATTTTATGTAACTTTAATTTTTGATTTCTTCAATATATTATAATAATCCGGTGATATTTATTGAAATGAAAATTAATGGTTCAATTCTTACAATTACTCACATTATTAACAACATTTGGAAACACGTTTTCTCGTTTCTTCTCGATGTGCATTACATTTTCTGACTCCACAGATTTTTCATTTCGAATCAAAGTTTCTGCCACTGTTGAAGCAGTTCAGGAGACTTCTGGCTGGGTCTTATTGAAAAAAATTTTATTCGCTATTTGCCTGAGTTGAGGCTCTCAGCTACGTAACTTTCTGCAATATTAGCTGATTTCCATCCACCATGTCGTTTGATAGCTCATCATCTCCAGTATTTGCTAATGAAGTTGCCGACGTTCTTCTGAAAGAGTGTCCAGTACAGTATACATTTTGAAGTTCTCAAACTTCAGAGAAGATTTGTCTTCTGCATTATGTTTCATGAATGTCCTTATTCTAAAATGGACTCAGTTTATCAACGGCTTCGATTTGAAACGAGTTTTCTGAAAATGCCAAGACGTAAATTAACAAACGCTGAGGCTAATAGGGCTATCAGAATGCTACAGGGTGGCCTAACCCAGGTTGTTGTAGCGGAAAGGCTACAAGTCAGTCAAAGTGTGGTATCTCGACTTTGGCATAAGTTCAGGGAGACAGGTTCCATGTTGGAAAGACCAAGGCTTGGTGGGCGACGAAAAACAACACCTGCTCAGAATCGTTTCATCACCGTTTCGGCGAGAAGTGTGGAATGCTACGGAATACTCTTCAAAAGGCAGATGGGGTCCAAGTTTCCATCGAAACCATCAGATAACATTTGAGAGAGGTGAATCTAGGTTCTAGACGTCCATTAGGAGGAGTTCCATGAACACGTGACCATAAGCGTCAAAGACTGGAATGGGCAAGGCAACATATCAATTGGAACGATCAATGGCGTAGTGTCCTTTTCACTGATGAATCCAGATATGGACGATTTTCAGATTCTCGAAGAATAAGGGTATGGACAATTCCAAGCAATCGTCGCTATGTCCAAAAAGTCCATCCATTCCGAGGGGGTTGTGTTATGGTATGGGCTGGGATATGTTCCAACAGGCGCACAGACCTACACATTTGTCCTGGGAATATGACAGCCTCACACTGAAGGGAGCATGTCATTGACAATGTTTTGCCATGCTGCTATTGGTGAAACTTTTCAATTTCTAGATGATAACGCTAGACCGCACCGTGCAGCCATAGTTGAGAATGCGCGCGGGGAGCTTGGTATTCCACATTTACCAATACCCCTGCACTTATCAGATTTGAATTGTATAGAACATGCAAGGTATATGCTCCAAGATCCAAGATTAGATAATCATCAATCTACCCCAGAATCCTTGGATGATCTGAGAGAGCTTCTTCCCCGTTTATGGAACCAAATTCCTCAAGAAATGTTCAAAAACCTCGTGTGTAGTATGCAAAGAAGATGTCAAGCTGTTATTGTTGCCCGTGGAGGCCATACATTATTGTATTGCTAGTCTCAAAATGCTTGAAATCTCTGGGAATAAAATTTCGTTATTTTACTCAATCTTTCTTAAAAACCCTGTATACGCTGCAGACCTACAGGCTAAAACTAATTTCATTTCCTGCAACTTGAAATCATATTATTATTGATTTTCATCACAAAATCTTATTTAAACAATATTGTTTTCCAATTTAAGTCAATATCACTATTAGTTGTCACTGTGAATATACGTGATTTTTCATTTTTGGAGTCATGAATGGTCACAATTATGACTTCTTGACTTGTTTTAACATTGTCCTTTTTCATTTCACAGAGTTTATTACAACGGCACGCCCCAGCAATTTCCATTAGCTTTATGACCTTCATCAATGAGTATATATCATCGCGGGCTTCAAGCATGAACTTGTTCACATCCTCCCTGTTGAACACATTTGATTTTTTGGGTCTATAACCATTAGTTCTCCTCTCAAAGTTTTGGATACTTAGAAATACCTATATTTTCACCATGAAAAGGGTGGACCGCCAAAAATAATGTTTCTGACACTGCAATTGTCGTCTTGGTTTGGCACCAATTCTAAAAGGATTTATTAGCACAATTCAGAACACCAAAAACATTCGAAAATTCAAATAGTTCTGGCCCAACCCCACACACACACAAATCTTTGTCATCCTTATGGAATTTGTTAGTGAAAATATATATGAATTTGCTTTTCTCCGTACAACTCTGAGACATTTCATATATTTTTCGCAATGAAAAGAAGATTGGTGATTTTTATACCAATGACTTATATTTTCTGATAACATACAAATTCAAAATTTGCTACTTTTTGTTGGCCAATTTATTTCGCAATCATTAATTAAGGGTAACGTTAATCTTTTTAACAGAATGCATATTTTTTTCGTCATCAATTTTTTTGGAATTGAAAATTTTTCACCCCAATGATGAGTAGTAACTATATGGTCAACAACATAACATCAGGAAAAGTTGAATTAAGATTTTAGCCTGTGGAAAGGACACTAACAAGAATAACATGGCACATCAAAAGTTTTCTTCCCATCGAATTAACCTCTAGCAACACGTCCAAAGGAAGCTATTCGGTTAGCAGCGACTGTAACAAGGGACTAATTAGACAAATAACATCTGTACATTTTGTCTTTTGCTGTGGAAGTAATAGGATATGAAAAAACGTTATTCCTGGAACATGGAACGCTTTGTAACGAAATTGTTCACTGCACTCTTTGTATGTCGTTTGAGTTGATTATGTTGCATCAGGAAACAGGGGTTTGTTATAAGATTACCGCATAGCTTGAATTTTTTGTAGGGATATAACTTCAAATTGAATTGAATAACTTTTTCCCCGAGAGATTTTCAGTTTTATGGAAAAATTTCAGATTCCTTTCCAAATACGATCTGGAAATGATATGTGGGTTTTTTTTCTATAAATAGATCAATAAGTTTTTTTTCCCATACTTGTGGTGAAACAGATGTTCTCTATTGATATTCTCAAAAATAATGGAAACAATCATCTGACACAATGTGGCATATGTTTAGGAATTAGGTGTATTGTTACTTGTACTTCTTCTGATGTTTTTATAACATTATGATTTTTTTGTACTCATTTTCTTAACTGCATTATTATCGTGTTTTTTTTTTGTACCTGGTTCGGTTGATTTTCTATGTTGAATATCTAATTTGACATTTTATTTTAGGTTATATCTATCATTAATTAATTATAATATTTATTAATTTTTTCAAATCATTAAAACCTTGTTTTATAAATATGAATATAATCTTGAAATGGTTCAAGTCATCAAATAGTTCAATAGATTGAACTGATTAAATGATTCATTCATCTCAAACTTGATTGTGAACGAATATCTTATTCCAACTGAGGTCACTATTTCATGAGAATAAGCATGAAATAGATTTTCAAATAACAATTTAATATGCTCATTTCAACATACATTTTCGCTTCGGTAAGAGAATTCATTAAGTGGGAATTAATTAAGTCAAACGTTCATTTATAGAGAGTATGGTAAAACCTGAGTTGAAGAGATCTCCTCCTCTTGAGTAAACAGGGTGTTCCACCGGGAGTGCCCATTAGAAGTTTATGGAGAAATAATAATTCGATCATTTCCAAATTTTGTATGAAGATATAAGCCAAGAAGACCTTCATTTATGATATATTTTTAAATATCAATGACTTCCGCTTTCACCGGAAGTGGTATCAACTTTCTTATTTCAAATGGAACACCCTGTATATTATGACTTTTTCGGATAGATCTTCGAATTTATAAATAAATAAATAAATAAATAAATGCCACATTAATTTTATGTATCACTCCTGTACCAACATCTCATCATAAGGTCCAAATAATAAAACTCGGGAAATGATTTCGCAATGCGAAACCTATAATATTCAAGAATTCTTCGACCACTGCTGCATATAAAGGAGTGAAAAATTTTTCAAGTGTTTTTTTGTAAGAAGTTTTTCCATTTTATTGCATATACTCAATAACTGCTATTAAATTATTAAATATTATCGTTGTAAACCAGGTAGACCTTCATTTATGATATATTTTTAATTATCAACGACTTCCACCTTCACGTGAAATGGTAACAACTTTCTTATTTCTGATGAAACGCCCTCTATATCCTGACTTTTTCGGATATATCTCTGTGCCACATTCTTTTCAGGTATCATTCCCCATAGCCTGTATTAGAGCCGTTCTCGAGTTATTTAAATCTTATGAAAAAGATTACAAAATGAAGCTTCTAGAACACTGAAAATTCAATGAAGGCGCAACGCATTATCTTATATCTGTTTTTTGAAATGGATTACCGAGAAGATTTCTGTAGAGAACATAACGTTTTGATAGACTGGGGAAGGGGTCAAACTTTTGGCCTTTGAGGTCTACTTGTGTTGAAAAATATTTCTTACAAAGCAGATTTACAAGAAAAAAATAAAAAATTGTATCAATAAATTAATAAGTTTTATGTGTTAAAAAATGAAACACATACCTAATATTCATGCTGTATTATGTTTTTGCATATATTGCCAAATTTATTTCCAATGCTTTATTTTCATTCTTTTCCCTTCATGCTTTTTGCCTTAAGTTTTAATTCCATCAATTTCAGGATATATGGGGACGATGATAATCAACTATTTTTTTCACTTTTTTCTGTTGCTGATTATTTAATGATGGTTACATCACACCAAATAATGAATAAATACTATTTTCATTCGTAAAATTTAGTGAACGTCTTGTTTAGAAGAATATGGCACATGCAGCACACTTTAGTGAACATAAGAATGAAATTTTTGTGACATTATAAAATAAGAGGTTCTTATTTGAACATAACCAAATATGTGACAACTGGTGCATACATTTTTTAGGCATATGCAATACGCATCATGTGGATATTTCAGCAGTCAGTTTGGAGGGTTTCAAATTAAAAAAACGAAATTTATACGAAACGAAAAGAAATGTGTTGTATCTAATCCGAAAATAAACGAAAAGACTCGCAGTAATTATTGGAAAAGAAGTTGAAAATTTTTATTTTGAAGTGGCCAAATTTCAGAAGATTCCAAGGGTTTATTTTCCTCCAAGAATTTTCCAGCATGAGGGATACCTATATTCATGAAATTCTGCAAGTAATGCACGAGACAGATAAAATTGACTTTCCAATTCACGTCTGAAATTTTTTATCCCGATTTCTGACTACTGCCATTCAGAAGTGAAAACGGTTTGATCCAGTTCTTTTTTCAAGAGACGGTAGGGTAAAGGCGGGAAAACCACCCCGCAACAGCCCCATGAATCAAAACAGTTGGCGTAGGGGCCGAAACTTGCGACTCATGCACCACAATGAACTGCAAAGTTGAGAATAATGAAGTCTTTTAGACAATATGGGTAGGATCATAGTTTTAAAGGGCCCCAACGTCGAAGTTGGCTCTGAGAACGCAGAGGAAATGTCTCGCCATTTAAAAAACGCAAGTACCATGAAAAATAATTAATTGTGCTTCAAAACAGACTTTCGAGCTTAATCGTTGTGTATTCAGGAGTTTTGGACAGTCATCGTCATTCCTTTGTTGGTCGTATGGAAGGAATAAGCACCTATAGAGTAAGTGTTAAAATGGTGATCATGAAGAGATATTAATGGTGTGTGAACACTGGGCAACAACGAGTGTTGAAGGCAGGATACATACACCATGAATGCATTATCGGAATATGGTTCCGAATTGAATTGGAATCATTTTTCGAAAAGGGGAAACTGATTTTCGGATTCTTTGGGCGAGAAAAGAGGGTTTAAAAAAACGGTTGCAATGCTGATGAATAAAAATGTATATTTATATAGGGACATATCAGAACATAAGAGCATAAGCGATAGTTGGGATGCTCAATTGATATTAACAATAATATGAAAAATACTTTTTCTACGACCGTGCGTTTTAACCCACTTTCCCGTACATATTTTATGGCGGTATTTTGCTTTCATCTGTGAGCGAATCTGTAACTTTTCATAAGTTTACAGGACAATTACGATTCTCGACGCTTTCTATAAATCTGTTGCTTACAGGTGATCGGAAACATATCGAAAGGTATATTGTGAGGTTATGTTGAATGATTTGTTTTAGTCAAAGAATATAAAATACTTTACTAAACTCAACTACTTTTGTAATTCATCTTTGTACTTCGTTTGTTAAATTTTCTTTCTCGTTGTTACGAACACGAATTGAACATAAATATATCCAATAATCAATACGAGCCAAAATGATAGGAAAATAAATTCTATTCTATGATCTTATTACGAAGTAGTTACGATCTTATTAGGGAGTAGTTCAAAATTGACACTTCTAATACGAGTTACAAAAAAACTTCCAGAATGTCATAATTTACGAATCTGTAAGTCAGCCACATACAGATCCATAGATAAATTACAGATCAATCGTACGCTACAGATTCGTAGCTTACAGAAAAAAAAGCAGAATACCGCCATTAGTTTAGAAAGTGTTACTTTCCCGCACACTTTCATTAAAGAATAAACTGAATTATGATATGTCCCTATGCGCACCATGGTGACGACATGTAGAATTCATGTGTATTATGGATTTTCATGGAATGTTTTGTATGTTGAAATAAAATATATATTTTCAATGTGGGGTCGTAGAAAAACTAATGTTCCTATCTTGTGCTCCGCTCCGCGTCGTTCGGGCAACAGCAATCTCGTACAGAAGAGTAAAACTTTCTGCACTTGATAGGAAAATAACTAAGGTACAAATAACTATTGAATAAATAGCATTTCAGGTGTCTTGCATTTCTGCTATATTTATGGAATGTAATGGAATTTAATTGTCATAATGAGGAAACTGAATGATTGGGCTGACATTTTACATCCAATGAACAACTATAGTCCGAAAAGTTCTTCATTCGTTGACCTTTTCTGGAAAATATATTTTATGGATTTTCAATAGTGTGTAGGAAAGTATCTCCCCAACCCAGTCGAATGGAAAGAAATGGTTAATGAAAAAGTAGTTTTTTTGTCCCCAAATATTATTCGATAAATATATGTACCTACAGGGTATCCCAAATTGCTTGATTTTGACTGTTTCTGGTAAATCTGGACGAGAGAGGTAAAAACGTTGAGAGGAGTTCTGGGCTCGATTTTCGTGAAAACACAATTAGTGCAAACCGTTGCGAATATCTTTATTTCTTTTTAAATTTTGATATATTAACGATTTCAAAAATGCGACATAACTTATTTATTTACGAAAATATCTGAAAACGATTAAAATTTTTTAGGGGCACTTTTTTTCACTGGAAATAAGAAACTTTATTCAATTATTTTAACTCGGTACTAAGGGTGGTAAAAAACACTTTTTTTGATTTTAAACACGGACGCATTCTTTTTTCATATTAGATCATGAAAAAATTAAAGATGAAAAATTCAAAATTGTGTCCCAATGAAAAAGTGCTTGTCAAAAGTTCAAAATAAATGAAGATATCATGATACGTTCACATCACTGGTGTTTTCACGAAAATCGAGCCCAGGATTCCTTTCAACGTTTTTACCTATCTAGTCTAGAAGTACCAGAAGAAGAAAAAATCAAGCAATTTGGTATACCCTGTACAGGGTATCCTGTGATACCTGAACTACAACTTTTCCAACTTAAAGTGATAGAGGAAAATGAATGACACATTATGGTAATCTTTTTTAGAGAAACTGATAATGCGATCAACTGCATTCCTCTACCTTCTTTCGTTTTCGTGTTATAGGCCATAATTTAAATTTCGGTGATTTCAACTTTGGTCATTATTTCCGTTTATGTTTGTGCTAGGATGTTGAAATGAAATGGAAAGTATGACGGAATGAATGACAGAGCTATAGACGCGTCTCTCAATAGAGATGTTGGAAAAATCAATGATGATATATTATTATTTTCTGAACAGTAGAGTACAAGTTTTACTACTGCCATGGCTCAATGAAAGATTAACCTGAAAAAGCAGTCGAATTCACAACAGAATTTCCAAATGATGTCAAATTTTCACCACATAAACTAAAATTAAAGAAAAATTCTTTTAATAATGCTGTTGAGTAGTTGAGACGTATCAGAAGAACTATGTACTTAATGGTGTAAGACTCATTGTATCAAGTCTGTGCAATCACTTTATAAAGACAATGATTGTTACTACTGGTGAACAACGCTACATACACGCTTGGTATATATCATATACCAAGGATAATCCTTGACTCGTCAAAAAGGACAACAGGAATGCACCATGCAGCGTCACCAATTTCCCGTTGGAATGCATTTATTTCCCAAGGGAAAACTTTTGAATCGGTTGAAGTTGACATGAAGTCCAGTTCGGTCTTCATTCATGGCATATTATACGTCGCCTTTTCGAGAGTCAAGAAAACAACTTCGTGAAATTTGTAATAATTTTTGATGCTTTTAAAAGAATAATTAACAGAATATGTAACAATTTCATTATTGAAAATCCAAATTTCCCTACAATGACAAAAAAGAAATTCTCCAGAGTTAAGAATTTTCGGAAAATATTCTATGCTTTAAAAAAATAAGGAAAAACTGAAATATAAGGAAATATTTTCTTGACAACAGAGAATTCCAAAAATTTCACTTGACCGCTAATTATTTTTCAGTAAGAAAACACATTCGGAATGAGATTGAGAATTGAAGACAAAACTGTTTTTCCTGAATATTGCAAAAAATATTCATTTTGGGATAAAAGTCTTGGACGTATGCTCCTATGATTTTTTGTTGAAGAATTCGAAAAAGCTTCGAAAAAATAAAGTTCCAATTTGAAAAAATACTTTTTTGATGTTTCGTCACTTTTAACTTCGACAAAGAATTCGTGACCTCTTTTATCGTATTATGAAAATCACGCTATCAGAAAAGAAGCATCAGCTTTTCTTCTCGGAAATTCTCAAAAATGAGAATTTTTAATGAAAAACCTCGAAGATGTCGGTATTTCAACAAAGTCCAATTTTGAGATTTAAAGATAGTTTTCTCGGGAAAATTCAGACTTTTGAAATCAAAAAGAATCAGAATTCAATGTAGAATCTATTAATTGCATTTTATTGCATAAATTTTATGCAATAAAAATGGGTCTTCCCATTTCAAAAACGTAAATTGATGTCACTTCCGGAAAAACAGGAGTCTTAGAACCTTCAAAAAATAGATGAGAAGTCGTCTTCTTACATGAAGCTCACCTTTAGAATTCAATCCTGAATTTTAAGAAAAAGAAAATTCTTTGCCTTTACGAAGGCACATCGAGAACATTTTTGAAACATAGATGAATTCAAAATAGTAATCATCGAAATGAATACCATTTTCAATTCCTCATGATAAAAGATCTCTGAGCCTGGGAATTGAAAATGGTATTCATTTCGATGATTACTATTTTGAATTCATCTATGTTTCAAAAATGTTCTCGATGTGCCTTCGTAAAGGCAAAGAATTTTCTTTTTCTTAAAAACATCAGGCTTCACAGTCACAAAAGAATTGGGCGTTTCCATCACTTTGAGAAACTAGCAAGCGGGCCCTGAATAGAGCCACTGCTAAAATCTCATTCAGTGAAAGAGGAAGTACAGATTTCTTTTTTTGCATTTGATTGGAGATGTGAAACTTCATTTTGACGCAATTGGATGTCACCACCTTAGTACTTTGTAATATTTTACTCATTACTTCACAACCAATTGCTATAAATTCTGAAGATTTTGTCCTGAAGATGTGCGGGATACTGATGAGGCTCAACAAGGCCGAAACCGGTATATCTCTCATCTCAGTGACAAAATCTAATATCATTTCTCCAACCTCATGATAAAAGATCTCTGAGCCTGGGAATTGAAAATGGTATTCATTTCGATGATTACTATTTTGAATTCATCTATGTTTCAATCCTGAATCTTGTGTCTTTTCTAAAAATATATACAGCCATATTTGTGGATAACCCTGTATATTAGATAGAAAAGAGGCTTAAAATAACAAGATGTGATACCGATATAGGCGATAGATAGAAATAGATAAGGCTCTCTTCAACATAAGAGCGCAATGGAGCATCGCATCTCCCATATAACATCGCAAACATTCCAAGTAATTGGATAACAAAAAAAAATTATACCTTCAGCTCTTTCGTTTTTTCATCCGCATGATTTCTTCGCACTGTCCATTAGCGAGTGCTCGTCATTATTCGTAATTTAAATCCGCCTGGATCTTCTATCGGCGAACCCAAAGGGACTTATTATCGCAGGAGTAATTTCGTTTAGAGCCAGGGATTTTTAAAAGCTAATACATCTGGCCGAATAAGGTCTTAAAAAGACCGAAACTTTGGCGAATTCACCCGGGGACCCCTAATGTATCTGCTTGAATGCGCACTTGGAAAGAAATGAAAAGAAACGGAAGTGTAATTTGTTAAAGCGACATTCGGTAACTTTTAAAATACTAGTTAGGGCTTTTTAAATTCGTCGTCAACCACTCAATCAACAAAGTTAAGATGTAATCTAATTCGAACATTTGCTACGGGAAAAAGTTCTGCTTTCTGGCAGAAGGGGGAGGGGGTGTTTTCCAAAGGATATCGAAACGAATTCGTAATTTACGTACTAGATGACCGGCTGAACTTCGAACCACCTGAAAGTTATTTGATTGCAACTTTTCCTAGGCGATTGTATCAACACCAAGCATTCTACTCAATTTTCCAACTCCACACTCCTTTGAGATCGATGAATACTTTGGATGCATTCAAAATTCCGGGATTGAAAAAAATGTAACATCGAATATCGCTTCATTGTTTTTCGAAATATTTTCCAATAAAATTGTCTGCATGCGTTTGAACAGTTCAAGAATTCGAGAATTGTCTCGAATCACTTTCGCCAATTTGAGTATCTTCAAAACATGTATTCTAAACGCATCAACCGCTTCTTAAGGAATCGAAAAACGTTGAATAAAAGAAGTCATTCTGTGCCAAGTCAGGCAGAATCGAGTTCCTGTACATTCTTTCAAAGGTTTAAGACTTGAGCGGTAGATCTGTCTCTCTTCTAGACGACTTTTATTTCCGTTTCAGAAATATACATCATACATTGTCCGCAGATTCATTCAGTTATCATGAAAAATCTAGTCTGTATTTGAAATTTTAATTATTGAGTATTAAGTAGGCTGAATCACTGAATGATATGTCTATACGCATGGTGTCATTTTTTATTATTTTGCCATTGAATACTTGATTCAATTCTCCGTGGTTCGATCTCTGTTCACAATAATTGTAATTGTCAATTACTAGAATTCGAAGTCATTATTGCCGGCAATACGGAAATGTTCGCAATTTACGAGAAATATGATATGTTAAAATTTTTCATTTTAGCGGCAATAATGACTTCGTATTGACAGTTGTTCTGGTTCTGATGTTCTGAACAGAAATCAAACCACGGAGAATTGAATCAAGTATTCAATGGCATAATAATAAAGACACCCTGCGTAGAGACATATTATTCTTCGATTCAGCCTACTTGATACTCAATAATTCAAATTTCAAATACAAACTATATTTTTCATGATAACTGAATGAATCCGAGGACGATGTATGATATATTCCTGAAACGGAAAGAAATGGCGATTCTTTCTAAGCCATTTCATCGAGCATTTCATTCTATTATTTCCATAAGAAAAATCACAACTTCATGTTATAGCTCAGTAAGGAAACCTCTTGGAAAAAACAAAGTACGCTACTGGATGGATATGAAAAAACGAATAATATCTTCATTTCAACATCCTAGCACAAACAGAAACGGAGATAATGGCCAAAGTTGAAATCGCCCAAATTTAAATTTTGGCCTATAACTCGAAAACGAAAGAAGATAGAGGGATGCAGTTCATGGCATTATCAGTTTCTCTAATCTCTCACGGTTGAAAAGTTGTAGTTCAGGTATCACCAATTTTGCCCACCTGTATGTACCCATTTAAATGCAATTAATTTTTTTGTTTATTTTGTACTTTTGTATTTTTTTTTTGTATTTCACCTAATATATTTCCTTTTTGAAAAAAATAATGGTTAGTACAACTTTATTCATCTCTAAGGCGAAACGAAGTTCGCCGGGTCAGCTAATAGCTTATCTAATTGCTTATTGCCGCAATTGGTCCCACCACCAGATCTCCTACGCTCTTTAGTTTCTGGGATAGGAAATGATTCTAAACACTTCTTGGTCAACATTCAACAATATAACAGCTGTTTCCAGACGACATCATTTGGTGCAACACATCAAAGGTATCAAAAAGGTGACAATGTCACTATCAGACAGACTGCGGAAAACATAACGAAGAATTTGATCATGGATACAAAACAAAAACAAAATCATCTTCCTCAGGCTCATTAAAGCTCGCGTAATACAATTTATATGTTTTTTATTTATTATTATATAACATCGAATTGAGTATTCAATATCGTTGTTCCGCAGATGTTTGAATATTTGAATCACCTCTTATATCTTGTTTTCACCATTTCTTATACTCAAAGCTTTTAACAACAAAATACAAGCTCACTCCTTTTTTTTTAGAATTTTTGTGCTATTCCAATCCATCATGTGATTACCGGTATTGGAACACACATGATCTGCTTCCTAATTTCTAAGGGTTTTGATGTTCCTCATGTATAAGATTTTCTACAAATACAGGGAATATTGTGAATACAATTTCTGGTTCTCATTGAAAGGTTAATGGCCAGTTGCACCGTTCAGCTAAACGATGATTAAAATTTTTAAACGATGTTTATTTTGCGGTATCTCTTGCACCGTCTGCTAAACGTCGTTTTATGTGGACTAATCGTCAATTACACTAAACGGCCAAATTTCGTCGTTTACCCACCCGATTAAGGTTAAAAGGGATCCGCGCAAACTCAACGTATTTATATTTATGAATATTTCTAACGATAACCTAACATTCAAAAAGAAACAATCGAACAGTGTTTTGTGTTATTTTTTTTTGGAGTACTTGTGTTTAAGTTGGTCTCCATAAAATATGGATTCAGATGACGAATTATTATTAATAGATGATGATCTTGAAATCGTTGAAATGATTGAATTCGGGTTTCCACGAAAAGTCAAACCGATGGATAATTATAATTTCTTCAGAAGTTTTCGCCTCATTAAAGATACTGTTCTGTATTTGCTGAAATTGATAGAACATTAATTGGAATTCGATAATAACTTGTATAAGGGTTATTATTTAATATGTGTAATATTTGTATTTAATGATTTCCTTGTGTTGCACAAACCTCAGCTAGGTAACTTTTTGTTCCGATATGTATTGTATTAATTGTGTTATTTTAGCTCACTGAATCATAAAAATATAAAATATATGTATATTTGCATTTAATATTGTATATGTATATTTTCTAGGAACACATCTATAATGTTGATTCTTGTACGTTAAAAAAATTATAACACTACACACTACTCAGTCACTTCAGAAAAAACGTGTGGAGTGAATGCGACAGTGACAACTCTGAGTGAAAGTAAACATGCAAAACTTGTAACCATGGCAACCGAATACTGAAACTGACAGAAATTCTTGATACTGTTGAAATTTTGCAATGTTGCCAAATATATCTCCCGATTAACTAAACGCCGCTCATTCGTAAACGATGCAACCAGAGAGAATTATAAACACTGATTAATAGTAAACGTTGATTAGTTAAACAATGATTATTCTGTGAACGGTGCAACTGGCCATTAGTGTTTGTTAATATAGATCGTAAATCATTTCATGTTTTGAAAACAGTTCTCATGTTGAATTTAGAACCAATTTTTTCAATTTTTCTGAAAGTCCATGACATAATAATAAAATTGGTTGTTCTTGACGGTTTGTTGTTGGTTCCTGATTGTCATCATCATTTTGATGAAAAATTGTTCGCTCTAAATTTGGAATAGCTTTTTTTAAGAAATTCGTTGGATATTGATTATCCCCAAGAATATTTTTAATGAATTTATTTCATCATTTCGTATTTCAGTGGTCGATGAAATTAATTGAGCCTTTCATAAAAGGTTTTTATAAAAATTGTTTTAACACTTATTTGATGATTTGATTAAAAATTTAGATATGGATTTGTGTGTGTCTTTTTTCTGAACACACTTGTTTCAAAATAATAAGAAAATTTTCTTATCGAAACATCTTAGATGGAAAGTACATCATTTTGTTCTAACTATATTGTGAATTTCATTGTGGGTTCTTTATTATTGATATAATTGGAAAATTTCATCAATTCTTTTCTGCCAGAGACTGGGAGAGAAAACCCAAATGAAATTTTCAGGAACATGCAAAGACCTTCTAGGAAATATTTCAATAGATATCATTATTGCTGTTGTAAAAGTCCCCACATTCATAACAACTGGGCCCGTATTCTCGACAAGTGAGCTTTTAAACGTATACGTCTCAAAACGAACGGTTCATGTGCGAGTACTTTTCCGGATCGGTATTCTTGACGACCATTCGTTCCATGAGAGGTTTATGTTTGAAAACGTGTGATCGAAACAGTCGTCAACACTGACACATTTCACAAATGACATTAAATTGTTCATTGAGGTTTATGAATTCTTATTGGAAAACTACCATGGATCTTCAATCTGATGAAGTTTCCAACCAATTCACATAAGAAGATGCCCAATAGAAATGGTCAGCAATAGGTAACATACCTAATAGAGGTGCAATCAGAGATTGAAAGAATTTGAGAAAGGTAAGATTAAGATCCACAAACCCATTTTGTTTAATCATAATATACTTGTTGCTTTGCAAAACCTTAAGTCAAGAACGAAAACGAAGGTTAGCAATGCGAAAAGGCCTGCCAGAGGAACAGGCAATGGGCCTCATGAGGAGTTTTGTTTTGTTTACTGTAATTGTGTGATGTACTTATTATTTGTTGGAAAAGATATTATATTTTTGGAATAAATCTATAATGAGAGTGTGTATATGTTAATTGAAAGAAATTGAAAAACAATAAATTTATGAATCATATATTCATGAAGTGTTTTACATAGGTGAGCGGAATTATCACTTAGGTATCTTGGAGATTGGTTATGATAATTGTTGCTTGTAATTTTTATATACAATATGATCGGTTTTAAAACGCTCTCCGACGTCATTGATACCCAGTCTCTATTGATCTCTATCTTTTTAGAGATTCTCCTTCAATAAAAGTTATCTCATTTCTTTTCTATCTCCTCCCTCCAGCTTTTTCGAGCCTCTTTTGCTGCCAATTTTCGGTTTATTCTCATTATGTTTTCTTCATTGTCAATGGGAGACCCATATATTCCTAAAACAGCCCAGTGCTGTGTCCTCACCATCATTATCTGGTTCAAGAACATTATCTCCGATACAAAGATTATGAAGTCCGACACAAGCATTGATAATTTTACTTGCCGTCTCTTGAGCATAGAGAAGAACTCTGTGTGCAAGCAGACAACGAAATCTCATCTTGAGGATCCCATTGTATATCCCAATGAAACTTCTAATTGTTTTGCGATATTTATTGTACAAATATTCTGAAGTACCTTCTTGTCAAACGTCTACACAAACACAGAAAAATTAAACTATATCACGAAAACCAATGATATAAAGCGCTCGCTGTAAACACTCGCTTTGAGAACGTATGCGACCTTATAGTCACGAGTCAAGAATACCAAAGAGTCAAAGCGTGTGATATTCTGAAAGTTCGCATACGCATAGAAAGATCACTTGTCGAGAATACGGACCCTGTCCTCTGTCCCTCATCTGTTGAGTCTTCCATGTTGATTCATATTTCCATTCCATTTCAAGGAATTCAGTAACAATAATTCTAACCTGATAAGAGTCTCCTATATCCTCCAATTCAAGTCCGTGAGTATTCTTAGCCTTCGCTAAGATTCAACCTTTGATAACTATCGGTACTTCACATGATCGACCCCTCTCTGCAACTATCTCCATTCTCCATTACAGCTCGCGAAAACTTTTCACAGCAGCCGGATATAAAAACGTGGCAAACTTCCAAATCAAATGGTCCCCAATCGAATCGAATTAATCGAAACTCCGCAGACAATAGTCAGACAAGGAGACGAATCGAGTTACCCCCAAGTTGGCGGTAATCGAATGAACGATATCTGGTAATGAATACGTTAACAGAGAGGAGAGACACCCTATGATAACGTATTCGCTGAAAATCGCCTTGATTAGTTCAATAGGAAGTTCGCTGATTACGATTGAGCCCGCGCTGCTTTAGGTGATAATCTAATTAAAACCTCGGGGGCGCATTTCAATTTGGCTCACGCCGCGCCCGTATCAACGCCCGACTTCAATCTGGGCGCGGGCAAGGGTCGTAAATATGGCGCTTTGAAAATTAATGACTCCCTCTTTTGGGCAATTAAAGTGGTGCGACCCATGCCTAGCACGGATTGCTACCATTTGCATGTTCGAACGTCGGGTTATGTGCGGAATACCGGGTTTTTCACTGCGGGGATACCAACCCTTTTCCGCAGAGTACGGCATGTCTGAAATGACGAAAATGAATTCTTCGTTTTGAAACATGGATAAATTTAAAAGAGAAATCATCGAAATTAATACCATCTTCAATTCACTCGGAGAAACTTTATTCGCTAAGAAAATAAACTGCTCCACATCAGTTAGGGATATTGACTTAAACTGCAAACAGATATAGTTTCTCTATTTCAGTATCGTAATGAGTTCATTACAGCACTAAAAGTAGTGCTGTAATGAAACTCATTACAGCATTGTTTTCAGTTATATTTTTCGTTTTACGGTCGTCAGTACTGACCTCCGATCACTCAATTTTCGAATCAAATCAATTCAAATTCCGCAATCTGTCGAATTTCGTTAATGACACCAACTGCCAAGATACAATACAAAAGCTATTAATCTGAATTTTTATTTGAGTTTTGAGAGTTTTCCACAAAACTTAACTGAAATAGAGAAAAATATCGTCTAATATTCGTTCAAGAAGGCAATTCCAACACTCATGGTTTCGAAAACTCGCTCTTCATCGCTCGTTTTCGAATTTCGCATTCGTGTTGGAATAGGAGCTCATTCTGCAATTTGTTTCAGAATATACTATTAAATGACATTTAGTGATGAAATTTCATATTAATATGATTTCAAGTTGCAGGAAATAAAATTAATTTTAGCCTGTAGGTCTGCAGCCAGGGTGGTTAAGAAAAATCGAGTAAAATAACGAAATTTTATTCCTAGAGAATTCAAGCATTTTAAGACTATCAGTACAATTTATGGCCTCCACGGGCATGGATAACAGCTTGACATCTTCTTTGCATACTACACACGAGGTTGTTGAAAATTTCTTGCGGAATTTGGTTCCATAAAGGGGGCAGAAGCTCTCTCAGATCATTTAAGTATTCTGGGTTAGGTTTATGATTACCTAATCTTCTTTGGAGCATATCCAATGCACATTCTATGTAATTTAAATCTGGTGAGTGCGGAGGTATTGGTATATGTAGAATACCAAGCTCCTCGCGCGCAGTCTCAACTATGGCTGTTACGGTGCGGTCTAGCCTTATCCTGTAAAAATTGAAAAGTTTCACCAATAGCAGCGTGAAAATTTGGCAAAACATTGTCAATGACATGCTCCCTTTAGTGTAAGGCGGTCATATTCTCAGGACAAATGTGTAGATCTGTGAGCCCGTTGAAACATATCCCGGCCCATACCATAACACTACCCCCTTCGGAATGGATGAACTTCTTGGACATAGCGACGATTACAGGTTATGCGTGGGATTGTCCATACCTTTATTTTCCGAGAATCTGAAAATCGTCCATATCTGAATTCATCAGTGAAAAGGACACTAGGCCATTGATCGTTCCAATTGATATGTTGCCTTGCCCATTCCAGTCTTTGACGCTTATGGTGTTAATTGAATTCCTCTCAATGGATATCTAGAACCTAGATTCACCTCTCTCCAACATCGTTTGATGGTTTTAATGGAAACTTGGACCCATCTGCATTTTGAAGAGTATTCCGTAGCATTCTACACGCAGATGAAGGCTTTCTTCTCGCCGAAACGGTGATGAAACGATCCTGAGCAAGTGTTGTTTTTCGTCGCCCACCAAGCCTTAGCCCGGTCGTCCACTGCAAGCGTTTTCGAGCGTTTTATGGCTCTCGCGAAACGAGCGTATACGTGCGGCAAGTTGCTACAGATCCCAAGCAATATATTCCAATGCAGCTGCGTCCAGTACAGGCGACTTCGAGCGGGCGTACACGAGCGGCTACGAGCTTCGCCGCTTGATCCGCCTGAAATGGGATCTGTAGCGCGTGTACGCTCGAACGCTAGAGGCGCTGGCTCTATTTACGAAGTAAAATCATTTCCGCGTAGAGAAATTCGTATGGAATTCGTTGGACATGGATCCTTCTCAAAACTATCTTTAATGAAATTAATTTCATTTTTTCTTTTTTCAGTTGTAGATGGATTAAATGATCCCAATCATAAAGTGTTTTCATAAAAGCTGTTTTAACACTCATTTGATATCGATTGGTGTGTCTTTTTTTTCTGAACACACTTGTCTCTTATATGAATGAAATTCAGGAAATCTTGATGTCAAATTTTGTGTGATGAAAAGTCTGTGGTGCAATGCCTAAAGACTTGATGACGGTATGCCGATGATGTTTTCGTGATTTGACAACATGGCAAAGAAGAATCAAGTGGTTTCAGAAAAAAGTCACACAAAAATTGATATCTAAATATATATTCAAATCAGTCAAATGAGTGGTATTATAAAAAACACTTAACGGTGGGGCTCATTTAATTTCATCTACAAATGAAATAAGAAATAATTAAATTAATTTCATTAAAAGTATTCTTGAGGATAATAAATATCCAACGAATTTCATTTGAAAAATTATTTCAAATTTAGAGAATATAATGATAATCAGGGACCAACAAGAAACCGTCAAGAATAAACAATGTCATTTAATTTGATTTCTCATGTTCATGGACTTTCAGAAAAATTCAAAGAATTGGTTCTAAATTCAATATGAGAACCGTTTTCAAAACACGAAATGATTTAAGATCTAAACTTACAAAAACTAAATCTTCAAATAAGAAATTGTATTTACAATATTCCTTGTATTTATGGAAAAACCTATGCCTACACGAGAAACATCAACACCTTTCGAAATTAGAAAATTAGAATAACATAAAATGTAGAGATATTGGTAGATCGCGATCATGTGACTTCCAATAGGCGATCACATGATGGATTGGAATATCACGAAAAATCTAATGCTGGAACCTGACAGTTATAAAAAGAATGATAATCTGTTAAATGGTTCGGCGGATGTGGATCGTATTTGGAATGATTTGTTGAAAATGGAACTGATTCCAGGGAATTTTGAAATGAAGTAGCATTTTCACCATCATAGTTATTAATTTATCTATGATCATCATGGGATTGGTGAATGTCAATTGGGAAATCAATAATTCTCAATATTACGTAAAGCTCATGTTGGGAAATTGTCTGAAAAGGGAGTCTGATATAAACTCCGAAACGTTACAAAGCTTGAGAGTTCGAAGTGTTGCCCCAATGAAGTTTTATCGTTTCTCGAATACATTCAGAAATATTCTGTGCTTCTTCCCATAGGAATTGAAAAATCGCTCAGGATTTTTTCCAATTATTGATTTTGGAGATGTTTGAATTCTCCCAAGATTTTTGGTTCTGAAAATTGGGTGCATCCAATAACGGCAGGACCTCTGTGTTTCCGTCGTCTTTTGACTAAATAACTTGACTCTAGAATGTACAAGTCCTCGGATTCAGAGCATATTGCACTCAATGCTAAAAGAATACGAACGATGTCATTTTCAAAGACAAACTATGGTCTTTGTTGGTTATATCACTGAATCGAACGCAAGAAGCCGCAACCGTCGCCGCTGCCAGTGGACGAACCCTGCAGCCCATTGTCGCCTGTGTTGTAGCAGCTACGAACGCTTGTTTCGCGTGAGCGCGTTGCCGCCTGAAAACGCTTGCAGTGGACGACCGGGCTTAATGTTTCAAACACGGAAGCTGTCTCCCTTAACCTATTCCAAAGTTGAGATATCACACTTTGGCTGACTTGAAGCCTTTCCGCTACAACAACCTGAGTTATTTCACCCTGTAGCATTTCGATAGCCCTATTAGCCTCAGCGTTTGTTAATTTAAGTCTTGGCATTTTCAGAAATCTCGATTCAAATCGAAGCCATTGATAAACTGAGGCCACTTCAAAATAAGAACATTCATGAAGCATATGCAAAGAAACCAAACTTCAAAAAAAAGGCGACCAGATGACGAAATGTCTTATACTGATTTTTATTGGATCGATTCATTTTGTTATTGAGTTTTACATTATTTTAAAGCGACTTTCTCGAAGATTCATACTACTCAAAACGATTGAATACCATATCCCTAACTCTCATGGAGCAGTATATAAAAGTAGACAATGTTAACCCATCAAAGTATTACATGAGGTGTCAGTATTTCAGCTAGGAGTCATTATTTGAAATAAACAATCAAGTACATGCATGAGTACATGACAGAGGACAGGGTATATAAATACAGAAGATAGAACAAATTATTCTAGAAGAAGACTCCTATTGTACTACAATAACCCAACGAGATAGATAATAACATCAATTGCTACTGAAATAGTTCAGCCCCATATTTTTGTACATAATTACCTATGCTCTAAAAAATATTATTCAGTATAGAGGTACTGTATCACGTGGGTCACCCTTTATAATGTATTATATATTTTTGAAACGAAAAAAATTATGATTTTTTCTGAGTCCAAAAAAATTATTGTTTTCATTATAAAAAACACAACTTTATGTTATAGCAATGAAACCTCTTGGGAAAAAACAGTACGGTACTGGATTGCTGTATAATGTTTTCATTTCAACATCCACATAGCACAAACAGAAACAGAGATAATGACTAAAGTTGATAACAAAAAAAGATAAAGAACGCAGTTGATGGCATTATCAATTTCTCTAAAAAACGACCTT
>CM076609.1:4507412-4679209 GCA_038502775.1 Hippodamia convergens
TATTCTCGAGAAGGAAAATAATTTCTTACTTTTTTTCCATTTCATCAAATTTTTCATTGTTTTAATGTATTTTATGTTAACCCCACCGTAGAAGAATCCAACAAAAAAACTTTTATAACAAACAGTTCATCCAATATTGAGTTATAAATGGTGTAACCAACAATATGGCCGTCTAAGTTTTATACAGGGTGAGTCGGGAGTAACGGACCAAACTTCAGGTGTGTATTCTATAGCTCGAAATAATATAAAAAAACTCATATGTTGTTATCCGATATTCGTTTGTTCTCAAACTACAGCGTCATTATAAAAAACAACATTTTCTATATTAAAATAGTTTCATTTATAGCATTATTTTAATAAATGCACGAAAATCCCGCCATTAACCTCGAAACACATTCGTCTGCGAAGGGCTCTCGATGCTTTTCTGATTGATTCGTGATTTTCTTTAAAAAGAAATGCCGTATTTCTAATGCGTCGAATTAGAGCATCCCGAGTGTCAACTTTAACTTTGTATACCTCGTTCTTGAAGCAGCCCCACAAACAATAGTTCAATGGTGTGAGGTTTGGAGATCTTGGAGGCCAACAAATACGACCAAAGCGACCAATCCATAGTCCGAGAAACTCTTGATCTGAATATTGGTTGACCTTATTTAAATATTCTAATTACCCTACAGTTTGAAAACAAATGAGAATCGGATAACAACATATGAGTTTTTTGGAATTATTTCGACCTGCAGAATACACACCTGAAGTTTGGTCCGTTCCTCCCGACTCACCCTGTATATTAAGATTAAGGCAGTACCTAGGCGAAAGCTAGTTGAAACAAAATTTGTTCTAAGAATCGAGCAGTTCGAAAAATCCAACTGCACGAAAAGAACGATAGTGTGTACCGACGAGAAAAATCCCAGCCAGGAATTTTTCAGATTAACCTCGAGATAGGTAAAGTATTATTTGAGCAGGCTTAATGAGAATCCGTGGTGATAATTGACAACAATGAGATTTGTAAACACCTGTGCATTTAAAAAAATCGATAGGGATTCCGCCCGCTTGCGCTCTGGATTCCACGACATTATATGATGGAAATTACTTCTATCCACACGTTCTCGTTAAAAAAATTGCGCGAATAACTGATAAACTTGAGCGTTAACTGCGTTTTTCCGTTTAACGTGTTCCGTTCGGTTTTGATATGTTTTAAGTTTTTCTGATTTATTCGTGGATATCTTCAGGTGGTTGACGATGGTGACGACAGATAGTCTTAGCGATATATTGGAGGAGATAGGGGATTGTGGAAAGCTGCAGGTGGTTGCTTTTTTCTTGGTTTGTTTGAACGTGATGGTGAACTCGGCAACTCATATTGCGTACGTTTTTACTGCTCTGGATACGGACTACAGGTAAATTACAATTTTATACGAGTTTCTCATTAATTATTGTTATTTTGATTTATTTATTTATTATTATAATCTCCAGAATAATCACAAGAAAAAAATTAAGAAAACTGAAACCAAAAAGAATAAAATAAAGGCCCTACTGAAGTCCCCTCTAATATTATAATGGTCACTAATATGTTATAGCAATCTTTATATTTGCAAACGCCTGTATAAAGAGTTAGTCTTATGATTTGTACATACAGGGTCCTTCTATAGTGCCTTAGGCTTCCATAGCTGCCAAACCAGCCGATTTAGGAATTTTGTTCAAAAGCATTCCCTTTGTACTTTCAATTGTGCATGTCAGGAAATTATTTTCTGATAAACAGGCTGTTCCCAAATGAAATTATTCAATAAATGAGTGATTTTATAAAAGGAACACCCTTATATTTTTGCATGTTTCCGAAGCTCTTCAGCACCTCTATCATGATGCGAAATATTAGGGATATTTTTCCAACGGTATGGATCTTATCCAGAAAAAACTGCAAAATTTCGACGAAACAGTACCCTTTACGATTTCCAGAAGCGATAGGAACTCCTAGTCGTCGTTCCTAAATGATCAACCTCTCTTATATAGGTGTCCGTTATCAATGTCCAAATATGAAGAATTTCAAATTGTTTTTTCTCGATTTTTTCAAATGTAAAACTCCGTCTTATTTCCAAGATGATGTACGCAGTTTAAAACCTTACATTGTTTCAGAAGTAACCTTAGGATTATTTTCACTTCTGTGTCCAGCAGAAACGAAAAATGATAATTCAACAAAAAATTTTAGAAATAATAAACATAATAACTAACGGATATTTTAAATGAGTCGCACAATGAAACCACACTGAATGACCAATTTTTGAAAAACTTCAAAATCCTTCCAAAATATATAATCTTTGAAGTTCAACATGAAAATAATAATGTTTCTCCGAATAAGTAAGACATACATAGCTATTATTGGTAGTTTTTTCGGCATCCGAAGAAATAATTATTCATGGAATGGTTTTGAGGATTCTTTCTACATGCAGTAAAGCCTCGAGCACCTTGTCTTCGGTAGTGGCTGAATTTAGCCACTATTCTTTTTTATACTCACATCTCCTGTCTCTACAAATCTGTTAGAAAGCATCCGAAAACTCGACTCATGTCTTCTTTCGGGATATTCGACAACATAGGATATACCGTCTAATAAACAGTTTCTGTGGCACTGACCCAACTTGAAAATCATATCAACCATTTCATCTTCACCAAAATTCATCTCAATTTATTGTATTCGGAAATAACTTTGAGCTCTGAACAACAATATTTTGATCAATAATAATAATCTATGTACAGGGTGATTCACTTATCTTGGTAACCCCAATTTTTTCGAAAACGTCCGAATATTTTTTCATTCTGTGAATGGCGTTTTGTACAAGTCGATGTCGACTTGAGATGTGCATAAAAATCTGGGAAATAAATAAAGACGCCAAGCGTCACGGCGCTATCAAAAATTTTTTCTCCAGGGACATACCTTTTTTATCATGTCATTTCTAAGCGTCAGCGATCTGCAGCGTGTTTTATGTTAATCATATTCCATTTATTTTATTCTGTATTGTGGTAGTTTGCCTTTATTTGAAGACATAGATATGATTTTTTATCTTGAATTCAAGAAGGCTAGTTTTCTAGTCACTGTGCCTCTTCAAATGAGATGAAATATGTGGCTACAGCAAGATGGGACTCCATGTCACAACGCTGTCATTGTGAAGAGATATTTAGATCAAGAATTCGAAAATAAAGGGATAGGAACCAATGGACCAATCAGGTATCGGTAGACCTAAAGCTCATGGATTACTTTCTTAGGGGTACCCTGAAAAATATGGTATACCAAACTGATTCTTATAACTTGGACCATTTGAAAATAAAGATAAGAAACGCATGTGCCCAAGTAGTCCCTTATATTTTGACCAAAGTAACTTATAATGAAATAAGGTAATAAGGTTTCGTTTGTTATTGAAAAAAATTTTTATTGTTATAAGATATAATATTTAATGAATATAATAAAACATAAATAGTTTGTTACAAAACCTCCGTCATTTTAAGAAACAAAATCATATCTAGGTCATCTAAACATTATGATCAATACATAAGCTATATCATTTCCCTATATCATTATAAGTTTCTTTGGTTAAAATATAAGGGTTCATTTATTTTCGAATTCTTGATCTCAATATCTCTTCACAATGGCGGCGTTGTGACATGGAGCCCATCTTGCTATATGCACGTATTTAATGTCATATGAGGAAGCAGATTGTTTAAAAAACTAGCCTGCTTGAATTCAAGGCACAAAATCATATGTGTGTCTCCAAATAAAGGCATACTACCAGAATGAAGAAAAAATAAATGAAATAGAATTAACATAAAACACGCTGTAGATCGCTGACGGTTAGAAATGGATAAAAATTGTATTCGAAAAAAAAGTTCAGAATGAAATTATCTTTCGAATGATATGATAAAAAAGGTATGTCCCTGGAGAAAAAATTTCTGATAGCGCCGCGATGCCTGGCGCCTCTATTTATTCCGCAGATTTTTATGCGCATATCAAGTCGACATTGACTTGTTCAAAACGCCATTCACAGAATGAAAAAATATTCGGACGTTTTCGAGAAAATTGGGGTTACCAAGATAAGTGAATCACCCTGTACTTGATAACAGTTTCTGTGGCACTGCTCCGACATGAAAATCATATGAACCATTTCATGAATAATAATTTTTATGGGTGACGATAAAACTGTGTAATCGTTAGAATACACAAGTTACCAATAATACATATGTATGTGGTACTTATTCGGACATTCAGTTGGGTTTCATTGTGTGACTCATTTAAAATATCCGTTAGTTATTATGTTCATTACTCCTGAAATTTTTGGTTGAAATGTAATTTTTCGTGTCAGCTGGACACAAGAGTGAAAATAATTCTAAGGTTACTTCTGAAATATTGTAAAGTTTTAAACTGTGTACATCATTATGGGTTTTACTTTTGAAAAAATCGAGAAAAAACAATTTGAAATTCTTCATATTTGGACATGGATAACGAACACTTTGTATAAAAGAGGTTGATGATTTAGGAACGATGACTAGGCAATCTCTAAAGTCAAAAGAAATTCTGATGAAATTCATGTCTTTTACCGCACTACTGTTTCGTAGAAATCAGTTTTTTCTGAATAAGAGCAGTGCCTTTGGAAAAATATCCCTAATATTTTGCGTCAAGATAGAGATATTGAAGAGAATTCAACATATGTGAAAATATAAGGGGTGTTCCATTTAAAAAATCACTCATTTGTCGAATAATTTGATTTGGCAACACTATAAATTGGAAAATAATTTCTGGAGATGCAGAATTGAAACTACAAAGGGAATGCTTTTCAACTAAATTTCTAAAACGTTTGGTTTGGCTGCTACGGAAGCCTAACACACTATTGAAAGTCCCTGTATAATTCAACAGAAGATTTCGGAGTTCAAAAGAAACACTTCGATATCCGATAAGAAATACAATTTTCAGTTATATCTGGAAATTATTTCTATCGAATAAGTTTTACTTCGGGAGAGAGAAGTTTTTTAATGATTGGATGGTAATATAGTAATATCCCATCAGTAGAACTTACTTCTGAGTTGTAGGATTTAGCTTGATGTTGATGAAAATCACTAACTGTAAGTTGTTGTAAATTGGTTCCTGAATTAATTAATTAATTGTCAAAATGAATCTGGATTTGTGCAAGTGAAAATGGCAAGAATTCATCATCAGATAAAGTGAATAAATCACAAAGAAATTTAACTGATAGATTTGAGAAGCTCTCGTCAAATTAATTCGTGTCAAAATCTCATTTAACAACCTTTAAAGCAGAAAGTAGCTTCTGTCTATTCTGCTGAATCTTAGAATCGTGATTGAAGATAACGTCTAACGTCTATTTTCCCGACTACCTAGTATAGGTATACGTCTTATAGTCTAAGATCCGAACCTACCTCGACCTTCACCGAGCTGATAATAGAATAGAACCTATTTCATAATAAACTTCAGATGTTAGATAATATATAAAAAATAGGTTGCCTAAAAAAATCCTGGACCGAGTATTTTTAATTATTTTTTCAAAGGTATGTCGAAATGAGATAATTTCACCGGTGTGATAATAGGAAAAAAATTATATCATCATAAGCGCTGTTTTATTGTGAACACGTTGATATAGGGTTGCCTGCAAAAAAATTGGACCTAATAGGGGTTGCCGAGGTTTGAAGATTGCATTGTTGGCGCGCCAGGTAATAATAAAGGACCGAACATCGCAGTCTTATCTGAATGTAAGACAGTGCAAATACTCGGTACTTTTACTCAAAGAGTTACCCCTACTACATAGGTACCTTCTATAGGCTATATTGAGAACAATACGGCGATATTCTGGAGCAACTGACATTTGAATTTCAAACAAAAGTCTAATGTATTCAATACCATAATATAATATTAACTTATGGTTATAATGTGGACTGCCGAAAATTCGGGTAAGGCGATAACAAGAAAAATATCAGAAGATCTTGTATTACATTAATGAATTTTGTTACAGAGTAGCAAAAAAAACAAAACATAAGATTCTGTTGCATTAAGCCACATGGAATTTACATATACTGTTCGTAAAACTTTTTGTTGTAGGAAAATACACCATGGCGGTATAGAGTTGCAGTCGAAGCTTTTAATTTTGTTTGAAAATGGTTCGTTATCTTTTTTTGCGCCGTACTTTTTCATGAAAATACGAATTCTCGCATCGTTTACTTTCGACAGTGCTTCATGCCATACAATTGTGCTGTGAACTCTTCAACAGTATCAATTTTTTCATGGTTCAAAATATCATCTTCATCATTTAATGACGCAAAAATACTTTAATACGTCTCATTTCTCGAGAATATTTTAAATGGTTTGACCTTTCCTTTATTATAAAATGCTGCAGTGTAATCACAACCTGTGGATGCATGATAATCAGGTAGACATTTTGGGTCCCAACTTTGAAGCTAAATTGATGCAATTTATGCAATCAAATTGGTTCGATTGATTCTTAGTCGTTGACCGCACCGTGCAGTCATAGTTGGGAATGCGCGCGAGGAGATTGGTATTCCAAATTTACCAATACCTTTGCGCCCATCACATTTGAATTGCATAGAACATACATGTAATATGAGCCAAAGAAGATAAGATAATCATCCAACTACCTTAAATGATCTGAGAGAGCTTCTGCCCCGTTTATGGAACCAAATTCCACAAAAAATGTTCAACAACCTCGTGTGCAGTATGCGAAGAAGATGTTAAGCTCTTATTGATGCATGTGGAGGCCATAAATTTTATTTATAGCCTTAAAATGCTTGAATTCTCTGGGAATCTAATTTCGTTTTTTACTCGATTTTTCTTAACCACCCTGTATACGCTGCAGACCTACAGGTTAAAATTAAATTTAATTTCCAACTTGAAATCATATCAATATGAATTTTCATCACAAAATCTCATTTAAAATATATTTTTCTGCAATTTGAGTCAATATTCCTTACTCATGTGGAGCAGTTCATATCATGTTGAGATCACTTTAATCATCTCTCAATAGCATTATACAGTATCGGATAAGGAAAATACATAAAAAAACGATACATTTTTGGTAGATTTCATTCAAAATCCGGTAGACTTTTGGTAGATTTCGAATTGATCTTATATAGATTTCCCAAATGAAAGGTGGTAACATTGATAATGCCGTACTGTTTTCAATATGGTCTATGGAGGGTAGTAGCGATACCTCTTCTCTCCATAGTAGGTATACATACGTACCGAGCATTCGCACTGGTTTACATTCAGATACGACTGCGATATTCGGTCCTTTATTATTACCTAGCGCGACAACAATCCAACCTTCAAACCTCGGCAACCCCTATTAGGTCCAAGTTTTTTGCAGGCAACCCTATATCAACGTGTTCACAATAAAACAGCGCTTATGCTGATATATTTTTTTTCTATTATCACAACGGTGAAATTATCTCATTTTGACATACCTTTGAAAAAATAATTAAAAATACTCTGTCCAGGATTTTTTTAGGCAACCTATTTTTTATATATTATCTAACATCTGAAGTTTATTATGAAATAGGTTCTATTCTATTATCAGCTCGGTGAAGGTCGAGGTAGGTTCGGATCTTCTACTATTATTACTTGGTCGAAAATTCTCGTCAATACGGTTCTTCTGGACCGCGTCTTTTAATTGTCCACGTTGTGACCGTGTACCGTCTTATTCTCTAATCGACTGTATCATATTTTTCTTTAAGAGATACTTCTTGTTTTCTTTCATCCGTGCCACCATGCAACCCTCAAGCAATTACTTTTTCATGATTCTCACTCAACTCAAAGCTTAATGAAAGAATAAGATCGAAGAGATGGACCTTACTGAGTAGTCACAAATAAATTAATCTTAATTTTCAATATTCTGATTGAGTGAATGTGTGAATGTTACCTTTTCTTAGCTTTAAGCAGCAAAAGCATTGCATAATATGCTTTTCTTAAATCATATTTAACTGATCAAAAAATTGAATTGTATTTTCATATTTTGATAAAAATTTTCTTTTCGATATCGAAAAATCATTTTTTTTATGATCTTTTGAAAATTATCTGTAAAATTAGACAAATTTCTTCTACTGAAATTCGCATTCATTTGGAAAATAGAACTATTGCTGAGCTCTACAATCACAAACTGATTCTCCTTGATAAAATAATAAATACTTCCCTATGTAAAACATATTCATTAATTTTTCTGTTGTACTCCCATAAAAATTTCTAGTTATTTCTTGTAACTAGAAATTAAGCCACAACCGAACTTTCAAGGATTGTTTCGATGACAATAATTTTTAAAGGGGGTATATTTACGTAACGAGTAGGATAAAGATATCATTAAAGCACAAATGTCATAAATTGAACAACGATGCAGAGAGCCGAGTTTTTCAATTCGACATGCCTGCTTTTATGATATACAAGGTGTTTCAAAAGTCTGGAAACAGCGAATTTACATCGGAATTCTGATACTAGGGTTTTTAATAATTTCCTCCAAGAAATTGAATGGGCGAAACATGAAGTTCGAATTTAAAATTTCGAATGCAAACAATTTGTTTATTACAGATTCGGATTTGGCATCTGAATTGGTTAAAAAATTCATATTCTCATACTGAGGTCAAGGTCATAGTTTTTTTGGTAAATCGATTGAGGATTGAGGCTGTCTGGATAACCACTCATTCGATTGGGATAAAACTTTTTCACGAAGGTTGTAAATATAGAAAAAATTTATTTGAAATACATGTGACCTCAGCTTTACCGCAGCACAAAAAAGCATTACTGCGGCAATGAGGGTTCACCTGTGAAATTTAGATAAAAACACAATTGGTCAAACATGAGCAGCATGCAGAATATCTCAATTGCTGTTTATCGTTTACTTATCTATGAGTATTCAACATAACTAAATTATTATCATATGCATTTATCGTACGTACTTGACTATATATTTCATTATCAGTAAGAAAGAAATTTGAGTCATTCGAAGCAGTGTCGGCTCGTCAATTTCAGACATGGGTCTCATGGCATATTTATACCGGGTGTCCTAAGAAATTTTTTGAAAAGAATCGATAATCACGTTTGCTATTTCGAAGTTAAGCCCTGACTAGAGAATATACTCCGTTTGAATTTTTTGAGATTAATAAACTATTTGACTCGCTTTCGGTTTCCAAATGAGAAGCCTCATGTTTTATGATTGTGAGTTGTTCACACGTCAGATTTTGAAAAAAAAATGCAGCTTTGTTGAAATATGAGTCTTGTCAAGATTTCTCATTGGAAAATTGAGTGAGAATAGTGCTTCTGTCACAATACTCATGATATAGAATCTATGAAAAGTAAAGGTGAGTGAAAAACAACAATGCCCCAAAATTTAGATTTTCTAATTCTATTCTTAATAATTAATCATATTTCTGAGAATTTCATTCTTCTTAAAATGAAATTAATTGACGATTCGAATTATTTATATTTATAATTTTCTCTCCAAGAAGAACAAAATTCAAAATGTTGAGTAATATTATACCGCTCTAAACTGTTTGCCTGGAAACTAAGATCACTTTCGAAAAATTGCAGTAATTTTCTGACCACCTGTAGATTGATCCATAAATTTGCGGAAGACTTTAAACCTTTGAGAGCCTTGACCCAAGAATACTCTCATTCTCCAAAATGGCCTAATAATCATTGAATTCATTACAGCATTGTTTTTAGTTATATTTTTCGTTTTTGGATTGTCAGTACTGACCTTCGATCCTTTCTATTGTCGAATGAAATCAATTCAAAATTCCGTAATCTGTCAAATTTCGTAAGTCACACCAACTGCCAATATAAACAATATAAAAGTCACTAATCTGAATTTTTATGTGAATTTCGAGAGTGCTTCACAAAACTTGAGTGAAATAGAGAAAATATCGTCTGAAAGTCGTGGCAGAAGGCTATTCTGCAAATTGTTTTAGAATATACTATTATTTTAACGGCAATAATGACTTCGAATTGACAGTTGTTCTGAACAGAGATCAAACCACGTTGAGTTGAATCAAGTATTCAATCGCAAAATAATAACGACACCATGCGTAGATACATATTATTCTGTGATTCAGCCTACTTAATACGCAATTATTCAAATTTCACATAAGTAAAAACTATATTTTTCATGATATCTGAATCTGAGGGCGATGTATGACATATTTCTGAAACGGGTAAAATATGGCGATTCTTTATAAGAGATTGCAAACTATTGTTTCCATAAGAAAAAACAACTTTATGTTATAGCTCAGCAAGGAAACCTCTTGGGAAAAACAAAGTACGTTACTGGATTGCTAAAAGAGTGCAGAAACAGAGATAATGGCTAAAGTTGAAATCGCTCAAATTGCAATTTTGGCCTATAACTCGAAAACAAAAGAAGATAGAGGTATGCAGTTGATGGCATCATCAGTTTCTCTAAAAAATATCACCGTAACGTGTCATTCATTTTCCTTTATCTCTCACGGTTAAAAAGTTCTAGTTCAAGTATCACAAATTTTGCGCACCCTGTACAAGTCAAAGACTCGCACTTTGATATTCAAATTAGTTTTCAAGGTTTGTTGAAATTAATGCTATCAATGATTCGAATAACGTAAGGTTTTTGAATCTTTTTAATGTTCAAGGCCATCCCTTTAATTTTTTTTGTGATTTGAGTACCCCTTTCCATAGAATATATCCCGCCCATTCTGTGCGGTTCATAGAGGACATATTAAAATGAAGCATACAATACAATAGAGCTGGAAATCTTGGATGGAATAAAGAATGAAACTGCTCGATATAATAATCACAATATGAGGTCAACAGATCCGCAATAACTTTCACTGAACGTCAAGGCGCTTATTAACAATTGTTAACAATGGTCATACGAAAAATGGGACTTTGGACCCGAGACCCATTGAAAGGTCAGCAGTGTACTGGTTCCAGTTTATCCTGTTATCGTTCCGCAATCAACCAAATCGCCAGTTTGGATAAGACACCTCTGACTTTCCCCCCTTTCCACTTCCGGTCTTCTCAATCTGCCCAAGAAATCCGAAATACAGCCATTCCGTTAACGTTGTGGCGATCGCTAGACCCAAAATAGATAACGAGACGGAACGATCGGCAAATCTCGCGTCGAATTTGATGGAGGAAAAAAACGAGAAAGATGAGCTGTTGGCGAAAAACAAGGCGATGACCTACGACATCCTCGACAAAATTTTGGACGGAATAGGTGATTTGGGAAGTGGGCAAGTGAAAGCGACCGCCTTGATATGTTTGTGCATGGTTTTATATTCGGCCACTCACGTGGCCTACGTGTTTACAGCTATGGACCTAGACGTCAGGTAAAATTTTTAGGTTATGTTGTTTACAAACTCTGTGATGCTTGCCGAGGTAATAAAATGAATCATGACTGTAAGAAAGGAAATACAATCGACCTAATTAAATATAATGTTTGAGTTTATCATTCACCTTGACTTGATAAGGATATCATCACGTATCATCTCGATTTGAATGATGAAATATTTTAACAGTGGCGGAGTTTGGTAAACACGAACTAACGTTGATTGAAGTAAATCCAGTTTATTTCGAATGGAATGCGGAATTCATTTGATTTTTATCGTGTTCAATTGAGAATATCCTAGACTGATAAAAAAGTGCACTTACATTGCCTCTACTCATGGTACAGACATAATAGGTACTCATTGTTGCATGGACTTTGTGAAAGGTAGAAGGGAAGGGTAACGTTTTGTGATTCCTCCAATCCAGTGGCGTAGTATAATATCATTTTTTTGATCATTCAATAACTCAACATGAAAACTTTATTTGCTATGGTTTCACCATGTACATATGCAGGGTGTTTCATAAAAGGTGACCCTCTCTAGGATAGATAGAGAACTGAAAAATAATAGGGGTTTGTTGTTCAGTAAAAACGTCATCCGCGTTGAAAAAAAATATATACACATTTTCTACGATTTTCCCGAAACTCCTGACAACATTGTAATGAATGTGTTTTGATGTCTAACCCTCATAGACTTTTTTGAAATTAGATTCCTGATACATCTAATGAATGTGTTTTGATGTCTGATTCTTATAGAAATTAGATTCATTAAGCTAAACTAGCTGGCCCACGCAACTTCGTCTGCCCAAATCGGCTATTAAAATTATTGTTATTATTATTAGTCCAATATTATCTTGAAACACGAAAAATCTTGGAGAAGCTTAAATCCTGATTGCCACACCGCCTAGAAGATCAAATTGTATTTCCCCTCGTATTTACCTTACTTTTCGTATGTACAGGGTGGGCATAATTCGATGTTTTAGCACTACAACTTTTGAACCAGAGAAGATAGACAAAATCTGATACCCCATTCTCGATCTCTTTTTCGGAGAAACTGACAAGAGTAGTATTCATTTTTGGCTACCTTCTTTTGTTTTCGAGTTATAAGCGAAAATTGGAAAAATGGTGATATCGTAGAAAATTTATATCTCCGCCAATACTGATGATAGAGCTCTGGAATTGAAACATTATACATCAGGCACTTTTCTACGTAGAATCCAGTGGCATGCTCGCCTTTTTTGCAGCATTTTTAATTACGAAGCTATGACACAAAGTTGTGTTTTTTTTGAAGAGGAACACTAGATTTTTTTGCCATTTTCTGAAAGCTTAATTTTTTCTGATTTCAAAAATATATAACATCGTATGGTTTGTATCAATAAATCAATATGAGTATAAAAATTGGTCAAGACCATCTGAGTCTCAATACTTTCTATGGTTTCAATTGTCGATAAGCACGAAAAATTCAGTATCGTATAATTACCACAACTTCTTTCTAGTAGTCTTTTCATTTCTATGCTCTTGTTATAGGAAGCTACATTTTTCTTTGCTCATCAACAGTTGAAACCATAGAAAGTATTGAGACTCACATGAAAAAAGGTTTTTGACCAATTTCTATACTCATAGTGATACAAACTTTACGATGTTATATATTATTGAAATCAGAAAAAATTAAGCTTTCAGAAAATGTCACAGAAATATATTGTTTCTATTTAAAAAAAATATAATTTTGGATCATAGCTTCATAATTGAAAATGGTGCAGAAAAGACGAGCATGCCACTGGATTCTACGTTAAAAAGTGCCCGTAGAATGTTTCGAAATATGCCCACCCTGTACAGATCCGGAAAACGGAATTGGAAACAACACAGTTTCTATATTAAATTCGAACAGGGCCATACTCTAGTGGAACAGTGGCAGAATAAAAACTTCAGAGGCAAGTGATATCGAAAAAATGGCTGGGCCGACAGATTCGGTTAGGTGGGGATGTAGAGAACAACGTATGTTACGTGAAGTGTCGAATCTTATCAGTAACACTCCAAACGCGGTATGGGTGATTTCATTTCTGTTGTAAATGAATACGACAATTTTATTTCACTCTGATGCGAAGAATTCATTTGCCTCAATGAATGGCACATATCATTTCCTGTGTAAATTAGTATTCAGGTTCTTTTTCGCCAAAACTGGTTAGAAAATGAAAAAACTTCTAGAAAAAGAAAAAATTGAAAAACAAAAATACATTCTACGAGAAAACAAAAATTATTAATTCTGAGAAAAAAAGAACGGAAAACAAAGACAAAGTCTTTAACATGCGAAAGTGAAGATCGACAAATTCAAATTAAATGTTCAAATAATCCACCTTGTTGTGCCAAACAGTAGCCAAATCTATTACAAAGAGATAATCTCATAACTCTGAGAAGATAAGGCATACTTCCTTTTTTGGCACAAAGTTGGTGGGCCAAACGTTGAAGTATTGGCCTATCTCCAAATTAAAGGCAAGAATGAAAGAAGTTATCGTCTCCGCAATAAATTGACCACCGAAGTACCATTTATGAATTGAAATTTTTCTTTAACCGTAAACATTTTGATTTACACGAATCTAATTTATTTTCAAACCGTCTAGGTATCACATCTGACGTTCGGATTCGACATGTGCATTGCAATTCGCGGCAGCAGAGATCCTCCTGCCGATACTTGCCATTCCAACAGTCCAGTCCCTTATTTGTTATCGAATCGCAACGAGATTTCGATTCTTCCACTTGACTCGGAGCGCATTCGAATTTAATATTCATATTCCTATGTTTCCATAAGGATTTTCTTTATCTGTATACGTCCTTTACCTGAATTACTGGAACTATATTGCCATAATCGAATAATCAGTCAACACCCTCAATGCATGGGCCCTCACGTGACGCGGTTTTTTATTGCAGGTCTTCTTCCTTTTGGCATCACAAATTGAAATTAACAAAGTTGACAAAAAAGTTCGCGCACACTTTGAATTAAGTTTTATCTATCACTAAAGATCCACTGAAAAAGCAGACGTAACATTGGTGTCTTGTGAAAAATTCACGTCGTCCTCACTCGAAGAAATTATTATTGAAATCGAGAAATAAATGTTTGAAACATAGATGTTTAATTGTCAAATTTCGATGATCATCGAAAATCAACGATAATCGATCATCTCTATTTCTGAGGAAAAACCATATCAAATACTCGATACCATGCACCGTTTTCGGAATATTCTGATTTGAAAATTATGAAGTAATAATCGATGCTGGTATAAAGAAATGAAGAGACTAAACAGGCTAAAAACATAAAAAAAATTCAATTAGAGTAGACGTTAGAAATGTCCTCCGTTTTCACAAACACAAATCTATACTTTTTTTTTATCCATCAATCTACATATCGTTTGGGAGTCAGCTATGAGGTCATTGAAGTGACGTTGAATTCTGTTCTTCAGTTCTTGAGGTGAATTTACCCCAGTTGCATACATTTTTTCTTCAAGGTACAACCAAACTGTGTAATCCAAGGGATTGAAATCGCATTACCGAGAAGGCCAATAAATCAGAGCTTTTGTTCCTTTACCAATCCATCGATTCGGAAAATGGTTACTCAACCGATTACGACGCCTTCTATCAATGTGGCGTAGAGCTCCATCGTTCTTAATAATTAAAAATAATAATAATTAAATACTTTACCAATACTTTATACCAGCATCGGTTATTGCTTCATGATTTTCAAAACGGAGCACAGTTATCGAGTTTCATCAGAAATACCTTTTCGGTTTGCAATCGAATGATGTTCAAGATCGCTCAAAATTCAGCTTAATAAATCTAATATCAAAAAAGGTATGTTCAAAACAACTTTGTATGAACCCTGTGACTAGCGCCCTCAATGAGAGTCAGACATAAAAAAAAACTCATTACTTGTATCAGCTTCCAAAACATATTCGTATAAAATTTCATTACAATGTTGCCAGTATTTTCGGCAAAATCGTAAAAAATTTGTATATTTTTTCTTTTTCAACGCCCTGTATCTTGAATATAGATGGCAATACGAGAATTTCTTACTGAACAAACTTCTTTTATTTTTCAGTTTTCTATTTATCCTAGAGAGGGGGTCACCTTTTTTGAAACACCCTACATGTGCTATTTGAAACAAAAAAGTTACTTAAGATCAAACCGGAAGTGTTTTTCAATTTTTGTTTTTCCCAACTGACCAAATGAAAATGAGAAAATAAAATTTTCAAATTTTTATCTTTCGAAATGGCTGGAATAACCCATTGGAACAAGTATACTGGGATACCCAGTATAGCAGTTGTGAACACATAGTATATTCTAAAACAAGTTGCAGAATGAGCTCCTATTCCAACACGAATGCGAAGTTCGAAAACGAGCGACGAAAGAGCGAGTTTTCGATAGCAAGAGTGTTGGAATTGCCTTTCAGTCAAGTTTAGTGAAATACTTTCGAAATTCAAATGAAAATTCAGGTTAGTGACTTTTATATTTGATCTTGGCAGTTAGTGTAACTTACGAAATTTGACAGATTACGGAATTTGAATTGATTTGATTCGAAACTTCATTCGATCGGAGATCAGTACTGACAACACAAAACGAAAAATATAACTGAAACAGTGCTGTAATGAGTTTCATAACATGCGTATCCGAAAACTACTCATCAGAAATAACATTCAAAATTATGACAAACATCGCACAGGAACGTATGATTTTTTTTAAATTTCAGATGTCTAGTGCCCGAATGCGATGGTACCACTCCAAAGTACGATCCCCCATGGTTATCCAACGCCATACCCTTCGATGGCGATCATAATCCGGAAAGATGTACCATGTACACTCCAATAAACTCGACCAACATCAATAACTGCACAGTCGATGCCTTCGACAGGAATAAAACCATGAAGTGTAGTTCTTTCTTCTTCAGAAACGACGAACATTATATAGGAAGAGAAGTAAGACCTCCTGAAAAAACCCTGAAAGATTAATTAATTCCATGCATTACATTTTTCAGTTCAATCTGCTTTGTAGTGACAACAAATGGAAACTTACCCTGGTGGGTACTGTGAATACAATAGGCATGTTTTTTGGCTTGTTGATCACTGGGGTGATATCAGACAAGTGAGTAAATCCTTCTAAATTCAACCATTGTTATTATCGGATTCATGACGTGCACATATCTAAGATTATATATCAGCACCTCAGAGGTAAAGTGTGTTAAGTCACATTTTTTCAGACACGAACTTTCTACAATATTGGATTCACATTAGTAAATTCTAGCTAGTGATTTTTGACACCCTGGGTCTTAAACACATAGCCTTGAACAAAATGTGGCAACGCCGCAAATGAGAGATCCGGAAGGCCGACTGGGACTTCGGACGGCCGCAGTAAATTCCTTATAATAGGAGCGCGATTTTCAAATATATAATTAATTGTCGAATAATCGATATGAAATATTTTAAATTCAATCAAATACCTAGAAGCAACTATACTAAATCCTACTTATTCAATGAATTGGTTTGATTAATCATTTTTATCATTACTGGATATCAACTGAACAAAATTATTTGATCTGTAAAAGCACAAGAACTGAATGATTATCAATGTATTTTGACAATACAGCACATTTCAAATTCAATTTGTTGTTCAACAAGAACCAAAGAGAAGGTATAGGGTCCTCTCTTGCCACAAAATTGTGTATTTGAATAAATTCAATCATCACATTTGGGAAATTTGAAAAAACTTGAGATCTAAGTCATTTTAATAACTTCATGTACAAAATTTAACAACAGAACTTACATAAAATCTCCAAACTTAATAACTATAACTGAAGATAAAAACATAAAAAATTGGGGGAGATGAGAATATAGAATAAATGACAAAACTATGCTAAATGACATGATGAATATTTCCGTTTTTTACTTATAATTTGTCGCATTTGATCCATCAGCCTTTCCAATGTCAGAGTTTTTCAAAATTTCCATTCGCTTCCTCTTTCTAAAAGGTTTCTAATAAATATAAAGATTTTTTCTGTTTATACAATTCAACATCTGGACCCTCCGAATCTCCTTCATCTACATAATATTTATTTATAACGCGAAAGTTAAGCTACAAGTTGGGACCATCTTGAAATCTGGAGATCACAAGGCAGGATCTATTTCAAATCATTAGATGATTATTTAGATTTAGAATCTTTAATAAAAATTTTTACCTGAAGGTTCTCACTTGTTATTATTGAAGCATTTACTGTTATAGGCTCTCCAGAATGTAATAAAAAAAGTAGATTTTGTTATCGAGATATTTTTAAGATCATCATAATCTTTAATCATATCAGAATTAAAAAAACATTAATAACATTATTGTTCGAATCAATCGTTCCATTTATTTTAAACTGGGAATTAGTCCTTTGTTTAAGAATTTTTTTGATGAATAAGAAGGTATATTTAATAAAAAATATAGGAACTGTTTTTTCTTCAATTTGTGAACGTCTAATTGGTTCCATCAGATAATAAAACTTTATAAAATTTCAAGATATCTATCGTTTTCATTGAAATGAATTTCGCAAACCGAACTGTATTTACCGGAAAGGTAATTATCTCTTGGAATGGTCTAATCCACGATATTGCTTCAGTTCTTCATTTTTGGGAAACAAAACGACACAAACATAATTGTTTTCTGAAGTCTTGAGATTGCTCTTGTAGCCGGGTACACAACATTTATTTGGCATGATTCGAAATAGTCTTGAGAAGTTTCTTTCACAGGACACCAGATGAAATTTCACTTCATTCACACACACACACAGAATTTTTCTTTCGGGCACAATTCACTTCACAAATAATGTGACCATTTCTTTCCAACCTGGAACCAGGACAATTTTCATCAATTCTCCAAATTCTTTTTTCTTGAAATATTCGAAGTTGCAATTGCTGCTGACACTGCTCGTTTGTGTTCAACTGTTTTTATGTGGGTTCCAATGTCGCTTTTTCCACTTTTGCAATAGAAAATGTATTTCCACATTTCGTGAACTAGTTTTGTTTGATGACCAATCAAGACTTTTGCCCGAAATTCAATACTGTATTGGTGAAATCAATACGAATGGCCACCACAAACACAACAAATGGCGTTAGAATCTTCTGAGCCTTCCGCTGCGTTGCCACATTTCAGCTGTTCGCGGCTTGTTAATTGAAGGAGGTTATGGGTATATCAAGTCACCAAATAATGGCAGTAAACATTCTTTGAAAGAATAATGGAACTGAAAAATCTCTGTTTTGTCTAATTTTGATATTGTGACTTAACACACTTTACCTCTGGGGTGCTGATATATACTAACTGACGAAGAAACTGCAATACTCAGAAGGAGCAGTTTAAATTTAAATTTTTTTTGGTAAAACATAGATAGTATAGCAAGAGCAAGGAGTAAATAATTGAAATTTGGAGAAAAAATGAAGGGTTTACAATTTTTTTATTAAATTTGTTAATAATGTGTTTATCCACGCGGTTATCTACACACCCAAAATAGTGTTGGGTAGTACACGTTTTGAAATTGAGTCTGTAAGAGGAGTCTCACTTTTGTACGCCATATAAAGTAGCTCGAAGTAGAACATAGATCCCGAAGTTTTCTTTTTACTTATTTTTCCGTATTTGATGATTTCTTCAAACCAGATACGGCAGAAAATTTGTACTTTTGGTAGGGATTTCGACATGTGGAGTGGTTGGAGTCATTAAGGCCTTCTCCCCGACCTTCGAGTGGTTCTGTTTCTTCGAGTTTCTGGAGGCTGTGCTTGCCGCAGGCAGCTATGGGTGCGGCTTCATTCTAGGTGAGGAGTAAATAAGACCGTTTATTGAAGTGTAAAAAGACTTCAATCAACGATATGATCTGGTGGTTGGATCTTCGATCTTCTGGTGTTCTTCCGTTGATTACTCGGTTGTGTTTTCAGGTGTGGAGCTGGTTACTCCGAAGAAGAGGGTACTGACGGGTTGCCTGTCATGTTGTTGTTACGCTCTTGGTGAAGTCGTGATTGCCTTGGTGGCATGGGCAGTGATGGATTGGAAGTGAGTATAATATATTAATGAATGCTTTAATGCACGAGTTAATGCGGTCACAGAAGATAATTTGTGGATTTCCAGCCGTTGTTTCAAAGAACGCAACTATTATTACTATAATGAGACATGAGGCTAGAATCACGGAACTATCTTTTTTGACACTGATATATTCAAATATTAAAAATAGTATACAGGGTTATTCACGAATATGGCTCTAAAGAATATTTTTAGGAAAGACACAAGATTCAGGATTGGAATTCTAGAGGTAAATTTCAAGTAAGAAGACGACTTCTTGTATATTTTTTGAAGGTTCTAGGACTTCCGGTGACATAAACTTTCGTGTTTCAAAAAGGAAGACTCATTTTTTATTGCATAAATAGTTTCTCCATTGAATTCTGAGTCTTTTTGATTCCAAAAGTTTGATTTTCATCCCGAAAAAATTCTCTTTGAATGGGGAAATACAGACAACTTCGAGGTTTTTTCATTAAAAATTCTCATTTTTGAGAATCTCCGAGAAGAAAGGCTGATGCTTCTTTTCCGATTGCGTGATTTTCAGAATATGATACAGGAGGTCACAAATTCTTTGCCAAAGTTAGCAGTGACGAAACATCAAAAAATCGTTTTTTTTTTTCAAATTGGAAGCCCATTTTTTCAAAGCATTTTCGAAGAATTTTATCCCAAAATGAAGAAAAACTGAACTCGTCTGAACTATAAGAAAATATTTTCTCGATATCAGAGATTTCCAAAAATTTCACTTGACCGCTAATTATTTTCCAGTAGAAAAACACATTCGGAATGAGATTGAAAATTGAAGACACAATAGTTTTTCCTGAACATCTCGAAAAATATTCATTTTGGGATAAAAGTCTTGGACGTATGCTCCTATTATTTTGTTAAGAAGATTTCGAAAAAATGAGGTTCCAATTTGAAATGAACGATTTTTTGATATTTCGTCACTTCTAACCTTGACAAAGAATTTGTGCCCTCCTGTATCATATTCTGAAAATCACGCTATCGAAAACGAAGCATCAGCCGTTTTTCTTGGAGATTCTCAAAATCGAGAATAATTAATGAAAAAATCTCGAAGTTGTCTGTATTTCAATAGAGTTCAATTTTGAGATTTTTTTCGTATTTCCTTATTTAAAGAGAAGTTTCTCGGGAAAATTCAAATTTTTGGAATCAAAAAGACTGAAAATTCAATGGAGAATCTATTCATACAATAAAAAATGGGTCTCCACATTTGAAAAACGAAAATTGATGTTACTCCTAGAACCTTCAGAAAATATACGAGAAGTCGTCTTCTTACTTGAAGCTCACCTTTAGAATTTCAATCCTGAATCTTGTGTCTTTCCTAAAAATATTTTATAGAGCCATATTCGTGAATAACGCTGTATATAACTGAACTAATGGAATAATCCAAATGATCCATATAAAATCGAAATTTTTGAGCAATTTTCAACAGGCCGTTACTTTGGAAGAAATGGTCGTACAAGAAATAACAACAGAGGAAAATGTGGCCCTGGATTTCTCGTCTTTGGATTAAAACTTTGAAATTTTGTAGCGTCAGTAGTTTTTCGGTTATATTAGAAAAACCAGCCACAAAAAAATTTTCAGAATTTTTCAAGTTTCGTTTTTTGGGCATTGGTGTGGGAAATTTTCACTTGCTTAAGCGTTATAATGATCGGATACCTCGTTCATTTAGCTTCAATTTCCTCTTTTCAGATCTTGGTGCGTCCACTCCTCATGGAGATATCGGCCTTCGAATGAAAAAAATACTTTTATCTTTGACTATCGATATCTCAGCAAAAAATAATCCCCCACAAAGTTAACGGCGTATTTCGAAAACCTGAATGATTTCCCTTCAACGGCTATTTATTGCTTTTTCGAAAAATTTGTTTTTTACCTTCATCACATGGATTCGAAAATGCAAAGAAAATGGGGCTTCTGGTGTTCTTTTGGAAAATCGAGCGCTGGATCGAGAATGTTGAGAGAACCAATAATGTTAAGTGTGCCTTTTACAGTTCAATATGTTCACAAAAACCTTACCAAGAGTCAAATCTATCCAGCCAGCAGTTTTTTCCGTTTCACTAGATCGAATTTTTGTCAAAATTAAAGGATTCTTGCTCTGTGAAGCTCATAATCTTCAAAATGTCAGTTCTCAAAACAAGTGGAATGAGAAATTATTATTTCTCATTTTTCTTTCCTACATGTTTATACTAACTTCCAAATCCATTCGCAACATTGTATTAACTTTTCATTCTGAACTATATGTGAATTGAGAAATTAATAACTCCCATAGTTTTCCACACGAAAATTTCTCCCGAAGTTACCACGAAAATTGCTCTAAAATTTTCAATTTTACTTTGACCCTTAAAAACTTTGACCTACAGAATGATCTTGTACCTGGTGTACGGGCCGTCGATCTTCGCCATCTTCATGTGGTGGTCCATCCCAGAGTCCATCAGGTGGTACCTGAGCAAAGGACGGATCGAGGAGCCGAAAAGAATCCTCAGGAGCTTCGCCGAAGCTAACGGCAAGCAGATATCCGAAGAATCTCTAGACAAACTCAAGCTCATCTTGAAGGAGCAGCATGAGCTCCACGAGTCCGCGTCTTTCATGGACCTGCTCAAGTCCATGCCCCTCTTCCTGAGGTTCCTGAATTGCAGTTTTTGCTGGATGACATGCGCGTTCTTGTTTTACGGTATGACCTTGAATTCGGTGACTTTGTCGTCCAACAGCTACTTGGATTTCATCTATATATCGCTGACGGAGATACCAGCTTATTGCTCCGCTGTTTTCGTCGCTAATAAGATTGGGAGGAAGTATTCCATGGCTCTTTCCTACGCGCTGACTGCCGTTTCTTGCCTGTCTTTCATATTCGTCAGTCCAGGTGAGTTCTGAACAAAACTCGGTAGAGTCCGTTCTTTAAATATTGTCATGGAGGCCGGCTGCGCAAAATCAAAATTATGTTGGTAATATCTAAGATGTCACTGGTGATTTTTGAGAATGTTTTGTCATTCAATTCTGCACTATTGTAATAAATTAAGGCATCAAGAAAAAATCAAAGGTTTGTTGGCAATTTTAAACGGGCCGCATCTTCGAGAAGAACGATTATACAAGGAATATCAAAAAAAGAAATTGAGTTTTGTTTTTTCGTCCACACGCATGGATAAATTCTTTTCGCTTAACCGCTGTATTGATCAGATACTCTGTCCATTTAACTTTAATTTTCTTTTTCACAGACCTTGCTGCATTCACTTCTCAAGAAGATATCGGCCTTCAAATAAAAAAGGATCTTTTTGTTCTTGATTATTGATATCTCAGCAATAAATAATCGTATAGAAAGTTAACTGTGGGTTTCGAGAACCTGAATGAATTTCCTTTTCCAGCTATTTATTGTTATTCGAAAAAAAAATTTCTGTTTGTCACATGAATTTGAAAATACGATGAAAAGAGGGCTTCTGGTATTTTTTCGGAAAATCAAGCTCTGGATCAAACATAATGAGAAAACTTATAATATTAAATACCTTCTGCAGTTCAATACTCTACAAAGAGCCTAAGTAATCCAGTCAGCCGTTTTTTGTTTCACTCAATGGAATTTCTGAAAAAATTAAAGGATAACGATTCTTGCTAAACTCATTTGTTATTTCTTGTACGACCGTTTCTCTCGAAGTCACGGACTGTTGAAATTTGACGGAAAATTTGATTTTTCTTTGATCGTTTGAATTTTTACAGTAGTGTATTTTCCGCTGCTGAGTTAGAGTCAGTGGAATCTATACAGGGTGAACCACGGTCGGTGAACGAAAAGCGGTGTTGCCGCTTATGTCAAAAGGTTGTAATTACTTTGTTATTTCAAATGACACATTCTGTATATTATTGCACTTCTCTATTCATCATAGTATCACGATTATTTTGGTACCACTTTCTTAAACTTACTTTCTGCGGTTTCTGAGTGATTAAATGATTTCCTCTTTTTTTGTGCAAAACATGGCTTTGGTTAAAAATCCATAACTTCTATACTGGAAATTTGCTGAAATTCTGCTGAAATTTCGAACGAAGAATGCTAAGATTCTATGCAACATACAGTTGTAACGAAATTCCTTTTTTTTCATACAAGGGTCATTCAAAATTCGATGGTTTTTCGATACATAAAAAATCGGTGAAAAGTGCATTTTTCAAATGGGATGGCCTGTATATTTTAAGAACTACTGAAAGAAAACTGAATTTCGTTTCAAATGATATATAACATTCCAATACCTAGATTGTAATATTCTTCATTTCACTTGAATTTTCCAGAATATTCAACCACTTTCACTTTTACAGGGTATCAAATATAAAAAATTTCTGTTTTTTCATTCTCAATTTGTATAGAGTATTCAATTTTGAATATATTCTCATTGATATCGTTGCATTCGTCGAAATACTTTTCAAAATATCTAGAAAACTGAAGAAAAAATGGAGATAAGAGCATTCGGTATTATGTTTGTTATTCCTATTCTAAATTAACCGTTTTCACATATTTGCAGTCGAAGATTGTAGAAATATCGTACACATGGTGCCACAGAGGAAGGTCTTTGAAAGGTTATGTACTAGTTGATTTTTTATTTAGTAAAATTTACGGTCTAGCCTGTTACGTGAAAAATTCTTTAGTAGATAATGTCGATCTGATCCAAAAAAGGGAATTAATATCTATAAACCTCCAAATATTTCATAGCCAAGAAATTTCAATATGAATGTTCAACACCCATCCATTTACTGCGGAGATTTCAATTCGCATCATGTCATGTGGGGTTATGATGTTAGTGACAGAAATGGCATAGCTTTAGTGGACTGGATGTAAGACCATGTTTAATTTTTAATTTTTGATGCTAAAGATAAACCTTCTTTTCATTCGTCTAGATGGAATAGAGGGTATAACCCTGATTTATGTATCGTTTCTTGTGATAGCTCTGAACCTGTTACAGTAAAGCGTAAAATTTTAGTTCATTTTCCTCGCAGTCAACATAGGCCCATGTTATTAACTTAAGGCAATGCGGTTTTTCTCGCTCCATGTCTACAAAAACCACGCTGGAACTTCAATAAAGCTAATTGGGTTCAATTCACGAAAAAAATTGATAGTGATATAAGATGGATTCGACCCTCTCACGAAAATTATCCTTCCGAAGCGAGAAGTTGTAGGCCAATTAGTTTATTGAGTGTTCCTATGTAAATATTAGAAAGGTTGATTTTCTTCAGGATTGAACCTATTATAGAGGATGTTCTTCAAAATTGTCAGGGCGGTTTCAGGAAAAATAGAAATTGCAATGATCAGGTTCTCAGTTTGACCACATTCATCGAATCGAGTTTCGATGACAAATTAAAAACAGGTTCAGATTTCATAGATTTATCGTCTGCCCACGACACGGTATGGAAAGATGGTTTGATCTATAAACTTTATACGCATCTTAAATGTGGAAAGATGATTCGTCTATTAGAGAATATCAGCACCTCAGAAGTAAAGTGTGTTAAGTCACATTTTCTCAGACATGACCTATTTACAATATTGGATTCACATCAGTGAATTCTAGCTAGTGGAACACATTTTTGCTCCCTAGGTATATCAAGTCGCCTGAAAAATCTCTCTTTTGTCTAATTTTGATATTGTGACTTAACACACTTCACCTCTGGGGTGCTGATATGTTGTTGGATAGAAGATTTCATGTTTTTGTTGATGATAATAGTAGTGGTTTAATAAGAACTCCATCATGTGTAATGTATCGAAAACTAACTTCGTCAGATTTTGCAACTATAATAACTCCTTCAATGACTCGCTTAATATATGTATGGGAGACAGGAGACACTCCTATCCATCAAGCGAGTTCAGTGAGGTTTCTTGGCCTAACGGTGGATGAACACTTGAATTGGCAGAGTCACTGTCTGGATTTGATCTCAAAAATCCATACATCCTCCTATCTTATGCGAATCTTGAGAGGTGTCCTCACGATTGAACAGCTACGGACCATTTATTACGCACACGTAGACTCGAAGTTGAGATATGGACTTTATTTTTGGGGATCGTCGTCGGCGGCCCGGGATGTCTTTGTTGCTCAGAAAAGAGTGATAAGGAGTATGGTTGGGGTATCCAGTAAATGTTCCTGTAAACCCATTTTCAAACAATTGAAAATCCTTACTTTACCATCGCTTTATATTTTGGTGATATCAATTTACGTCTTTAAAAATAAATCTCAATTTCAACTTAACAGCGATTTTCACGATTACTCAACTCGTTCAAGAGGTGAATTAAGATGTCCTCTGCGCCGTTTGCGAATCGGACGCACATCCCCGGAATTTTTGGGGCCGAAAGTGTACAATCAGTTGCCGTCGGATGTGAAGAGTGCGTCTACTGCTGGCATTTTCAAATCTCGGCTCACACACTTTTTGATTTCAAAATGCTTTTATGAATTTAATGAGATCTTCTCGAGGGAAAATTGGGAGACTTGAGGTCTAAACTGTCAACAAGACGTGTAATTTATTTATTAATTTTTTGTACGTTTATTATACTTGTGTGTTATGAATAATCTATATAGTTGTTGTTTCTATACCTGTTTATTATGACTACTATTTTGACTTTTTCCATAAATGTAAATTTTAAGAGGAAATAAAAAATATTATTATTATTATAACTTCAAGACTTTGAACAATGGTCTTCCACAAGGATCTGTTTTAGCACCCCTTAATACTTTTAATTTTTTCCTTCAGTTTTTTCTCGATATTTTGAAAAGTATTTCGACAAATGCAACGATTTCAAGAAGAATATATTCAGAATTGAATATTCTATCAAAATTGAAAACGAAAAAACAGAAAAAAAAATTCAACTTTTTTTCATTCCCTGTATAACTGAAAGTTATATTTCAGCTCGATAGATAATTCAGATTCAGATTTCAAATAGGTCCAGTTCTCCAGAAACGTCTAATAGGCCGTCGAACTTGGAACATACATAATTATCATACATAGGTCCATACATAATTATCAACAAAGCCGGATTACCCATTAACAGATTAGGTGATTATCTAGGGGCCCCTAGCCTGCTCTGTATATATTTATAACTTGAAAAAATTCAGATAATAAGGATCAGCGGCCATTTTTTAAATGTTCTGTTTAGGTGGTCTATTAAATATCAACCTTGAACATTCGCCCGGACTACAAAACGCTTTCTGTTTTGTTCAATCAGCAATTAGCGACTCAGGCAGAAAAATACAAAAAAAAAGAATAATTTCTGGTTTCAGATTCTCAATGGCTTCGAACAACGGTCTACTGCTTGGGTAAATTTGGAGCAACCTCTTGCTTCATACTCATATACGTCATAGCCAGTGAAATTTTCCCAACTTCCCTGAGACACACAACCATGGGGGTGTGTTCCATGATCGGAAGGCTAGGTTCTGTGGCCAGTCCGCAAATACCCCTACTCGTGAGTAAATTTCTGAGTCTCCAAAAATGAAATCATTAATTTTTTTCTCAACAGGGTGACATATGGAAGCCTCTTCCACTTTTGTTATTCACTTCCCTAGCGGCCATATCAGCACTCACATCGTTATTCTTCCCGGAAACCCTGAATCTCAAGCTTCCGGACACAATAAAAGAGGCTGAAAATATAGGATCGAAGTCGAACGATGTCAAACAATGAGAAGTATTATTTTAAATTCCGAACAATTGTAGATAATATATATTTTTTTATTGTTATTTGTTTTATTCGAAACGAGCGCTTGTCATCTCTGTAATTTATTTCGGAACCTATATTTTCCTGTAAAAATTGAAATAATATGTTAGACCTTTGAAACGACAAGAACGAAGAAAGGACAACAAACAATGCTTGAAATATAAAAACTTCAAAATTCATCGATTTGTTTGTCTGGGGATGAGGACATCAGGTAAACAAACCAATCTATAATTTTGTGAAGCTGAAATTTTCGTACAGAATTCATTGTCGTTTAATACAGTAGTTACTTCGACTTGGACCATTGCTGCCTAACAATGAAGAAAAATGGTGGAAAGCCGAGGGCCTTCAACTACTTGTCATCAATTTATCGAATAACGATTTCTTTCCCTAAACAATTTGAAGGAATTGATAATTATCTAGCAAAAAGATTTATTTTTATATTCATGTTGCTAAATGGTATGACAATAATTGGAATGAATATGCATTTGATGACAATATCAAGAGCAGGTAAATGATACAATACTTAAGTAGGTACAATCTGAAAACCGTCATAATAATTTTTTCCGATTACTTCAAAATCTTTATTGCACACTTATTTTTACATCAACAAATTAATGAAATTTTCGAATATTCAGCCGAAAGTGGTCTTAACTTGTAAGAAATTACTTGCGTTAAATTTGTGTGTATCAAAGCCTTTAAAAAAAATGTCTCGATGCGCGACGTTGATTGGCCCATCGCTGCCGTTCCGTATTGGCTTGATCTTGATTTTTCCAATACCGACAACCGTGCGCTATGTACCATGTGGGAGAATAAAACTTCAGTCTTTAAAAGTTTGCCGTTTCGATCCTCGAAACTACCTAATATTTCCCAATCACGAAAATTAGGACTTTACCGTTTTCCCCAGATACACTCTCCGACCTTCCTCCGAGCAACCTGGAGAACCTCACGAAACCGTCGTCCCCAGGTCTACTGAATGCTCCCTTAAGAAACCAATTTGCTTTTCACCTCTGGTGGGTGGTCTTAACTTTTTAGATAGACCAATCAGGTTTGTTGAGGTGAAACATTTTCTCTCCTTCTCTGAATTAGGCGTGCCCGGCCATTGACCAAATACTCAATTTTGCATTTCAGCAAAAATTTTCCATCTCACGACTCTTCTGCTGAGCCCTGTTCGTACGACTATTTATAATAACTGATAAAAAGGTTTGGAGAATACACTGCGCAAAAAAATTAACGCACATTCTGAAAATCTCAATTTTAATGAGAGTTAACTCCACATTGACTTTATAACTTATTTTTTATGTTCTCTGGGGAAGGTTTTCAACGAAACAAGACACATTAAATTTAAGAAAAATTCAGGATTTCACCGAATCTTATATGAAAGAAGAGAAAGGAACAATTTTCAAAATATTGAAATGCTGATAAGTGATTTAATACTTGGTATTTTCACCCCTTGCGTTAATTACAGCTCGGCAACGACGGTTCATACTCAAAATGAGTGATCTTAAAATGTTCTGATCTAATCCTTCCCAGATTTCTCCGAGTTGGATTCCTAAGTCATTAAAGTAGCTGGATGATTTTCTGAACTTCTCAGCCTTCTATTGAGGTTGTCCCAAACCTGCTCGATCGGATTGAGATCTGGACTTCTTGCTGGCCATATCATTCGAGAGACTTCAACCTCTTCGAGGCACTCCTGAACGATGCGCGCACCATGGGGTCTGACATTATCGTCCATAAAAATGAAATTTTCACCAATGTATGGAGCAAATGGCACTACATGCTCTTCAAGAATGTTTCCTATATACTTATCAGCATTCATAGCTCTATCATCAACGACCACTAGGTCTGTGTGAGCAGTCAGAGATATTCCACATCATACCATAATTGATCCTCCCCCGAAACCAGTAGTATTCAGGAAATTGCACTGAGCATATCTTTCATATGGAACTCTGTATACAGGGGAACGTCGATCACAATGGTAGAGGCACAATCTAGACCTATCTGTGAAGAGAACTTTTTCCCAATCAGCCTCTTTCCAATGGATATACTCTCTCGCAAAATCCAAACGCGCCCTTCGATGGGCTGGGGTAAGAGCTGGGCCTCTTGCCGCGACACGAGGCCTTAAATCATATTCTCTGAGACGATTTCTTATTGTCTTAGTGCTAATTTGCACCCCATGAGTTTGCTCAAGCCGATTTTGAAGGAGGCCAGCGGTTGCAAACCGTTTTTGAATGGCAGTTGTTCCTGTCCTGGTCTTCGGACATTCATACTTGTCTCCCTGAATCGCTGCAACATTCTGGACACACTTGTATGGGAAACTCCAAACCTTTCTGCAATTCTTGTGTATGTCCACTCTTCTTCTCGCAAAACTACCGCTTGGCACATTCCTCTTGGGTCAAATTGCGTGTTTCGCGTTGCATCGTTATGCAAAACTATGATCACTAGAATTGATGGAGAATAACTGATTTTAGAATGGACTCAATACATTCAAAATCTGACAATATCATCTTTTTTTATTCCTGCTGGGAAAAAACATCTGTATTGAAGAAAAACGTTGAAAGTAAATAACGTATGCATGCATAATTCTGATAAAAATAATTATCATTGAGAACACCTTCAGTTGTAGAATAAATTTGAGATTTCCATAATGTGCGTTAATATTTTTGCGCAGTGTAACTGATAAAAAGGTTTGGAGAATATTTTATTTCATATAGTCCGAAAGGAAATTATTCGTTTATCTCCAGTCGCTTCTGTTTTGGGCTGTCTGTATCCTGATCAGAGAAAATATACATACTATCCTGATACACATCCTAGTACACCTAATAATACCAGAAAATTTCAAAACCAATCCCACAACATGTGGGACAGATTTTGGCAAATGCATCTCCGGTTTTTCAGGGTCTCAATACAGAAACGAGCAGATAAGCGACATAAACGACCAACTGCAGTGCATGATCGCAGGAGGCTACTATACCACACTACTGCTCATTGCGAATAAAATGTTCAGGTTCCTCGAAAGACTACAGCGCAACCTACCGGACGACATAGATGTTACGATCACGAAGTTCGAGAAGTTCAGTTCTATCTACTACAAAACGTCTCTTTTCCTGTGCTTCGTTTACGGCTTGGACAACACCTTCAAAAGTTCCAATTGCGCCCTGAAAGACGAGTTGGGCGCCAATTGGACCTTGATATGCAACACACAAGCTCCGGTCTTGTACCCCGTGCGGACCGGCATCGTTTTTGAAATTTTTGAGAAAACACTACAATGGTACGTTCTGATGATGTACTTTCCGAGCGCTCTGACTATCCCAGCTTATGGTATCGGCAGTATTGAGCTTATTGTTGCCAGGATTAGACACCTGAAGAAGATGTTGAAAGAGGTTAAATTTCGTGGGGAGACGAATGTCGAGTTGGTTAAGAAGCAACTGGGGGACTGCATCAAGTACTTTATTGAGATTAAAAGGTGAGGTTTTAACTCTGGGGCATTGTATTTATTGGAGGGTGTTAAAAAGAGGCATGTTAATAATATGCATGGTCATTTGGTAAGAAAAAACTTATTCAAACCACAGCCAAAGACTTAAGACTTAACAGGAGCTGTTTAAATTAAATTTTTTGGTGAAACATAGATATTCCCGAAAACTTTATTTAGGTTTTCTCTCCCAGTCTCTGAATAAAGAAACTGTGAAATGGACCCATGTTAGGGATGAGCAGATTCAATATCATGAATCTCATCAAAGTGGTATTTAATAGTTAATAGTTTAAAAGGGGTTACAGTCCACTGCAACCTGATGGCCTATTGTGCCCCCTGAAGCTTTACAGCTCGATTTCCAGTCCCATAGATCTTATGAAATCCAATATCTCGGAAGGCTTCAGTGAGGCTTACTCCTCATTCTTATAGGTCTCTTGACTAAAGCATTGTTTCCTTTGGCTTACAATGCCACAGCATTCTGTGACTAGTTTCTTCCTCCTCCCCACAGAATCTACTCGTCAGTGTCCGATATGCCAATTCTCAGCAAGTGCTTTCTGAGGCGACAATGCCCTGTAAGAAAGCCAGTGAGGAGGTGTAGTTGGTTCTTACTGAGATCCAAATATTTTTCGGATCTTGCAGTTTCAAAATTCTGAAGGAACTTTTTGGAGTGATCCAACCCTGGGAGATTCTGCCACAGTGTTTCTCTTTCAGTTTTCTCCTTCTCCAGAAACTCTTTCTCATATGTACATTTTGCTATACCACAGAAAGGTTCTGAGCCAGTGAGTGGTTTCCGAGCACCCTCTCTGGCAAGTTTATTGGCCTCTTCGTTACCTGTGACTCCCGAATGACCAGGAACCCAGATCAAAGAGACCTGATTTTTCTTGCCTACCTCATTGAGTTTGATCCGGCATTCCCATGTCGACTTTGAGTCGATGACATAGGAGTTCAGTGCTTTAAGAGCAGCTTGACTATATGAGTGAACAGCTATGTCGCAATTCTGATAATTTCTCTCTAGACTAATGTCTAGACATCTTTCGATTGCTAATATTTCTGCTTGCAGAACACTCACACAGGAGCCTAACGATAGTGCACACTTGGCTTTGGCCCCGTGAACCCCAGCGCCAGCTCCCGTGTTGGTTTTAGAACCATCTTTATACCATTTAACAGTATTTTCTTTGAAATTTGGTCGGTGTATTCCCGCTCCCATTATTCTTTTTTGAATAGCATCGTACTGAAGTTTTTCTCAGTACTTAATTTTTTGACCATTACATCACTAGGATGTATATTTCTTTATTTTATGGAATCTGCTTTTTTTTGTGAAAAATATCTTGATTTATGATGCTTCAAATTATGAGATACACCAAAGAATGAAACTGATCGTAATAAAAAAATGAAACAAAAAGCGTGTCTCAAAGTTTCAAACCTACGTACTTCAAAGTTTCAAAGTACTCCTCACAAAAAAAAAACGATTCCATGAAATAAAAAAACTCACATGATTGAATATTGGGTAATTGGAAAATCAACGTCAATTTCTCATCACTTTGATTTCCAATATTCATTCTTTTCGCAGATTGAAAAGAATAGATTTTTCAGAAAATATATTTTCTCTGATGAAAATGAGCCGTATCTTCGCTCTCAGATTCCATGAAATAAAGAAAAGCTACAAAACTGAAGAAACAAACAAGTAGGTTTTCTCAAAGTTTCAAGCAACATCAAGATACTCTTCATGAAAAAAAAAAGACTCCATAAAATCTACTAAATTGAACGTTCGGTAGATGGAAAAAAGTTAGTTACCCCTCACTCTGTTGAAATTCATCATTTTGAATTTTTTTACCGAAACAAATATTAGATATACCATAATACGTATAACGGTACATGGTGGCCGCGATAGCCTCAACCAACTCATTTCTTTATTTTTGTGAAGCAGTGACTGTCAGACTCAAGATGGTTTCACAAGAAAAACTTACTTTAACTATTCATTTTTTAGCTTGGCCGCCGAAATGAATAACACCGTCAGTTTACTGTTTCTACCACAATATACAGTAATGAGCACCATATTGGCATTACTGGAGTATCAAATGATTGTTGTAAGTTTAACATGGTACAGTTTGACATCCTACAGTTGATCCTGAGTTATGTCCTGGGTTTCCCATAGACGTAATTAAACAATTTTCCAGATAACTTTCAATGCAACAGGTTCCCAATCTTACTAAATAAACAATTTTTCAGTTAACTTTCAATGCAACAGGTTCCTGATGTAACTAAATAACTCTTTTTCAGAATATGAGTGCACCAACTGTTATTCGTTTTGCTGGTTGGGTTTTCATGGAATTTATGATTTGCATGAAGGGTCAGACTATCTTAAACGAGGTGAATCACGGCCTACTATATCTAACAGGCCGGAAGGTTAGACGTTGCCGTTGTTACTATCAGCGTGTCTAGTGGCACGCGTAGATGTAGAAAGTATACGGTTTTCTTGTGCAATTCGCACTGTTTTCGATATAATTTCGAATTTATTTCAATTCACAATTAAATAAAGAACTGTAGGGGGGAAAACAAAACAGCATTTCGTTTGTCTGCGAATCATTTCTTGATATTTCATGGCAAATAATCCAGAAGTCATCACGAGGAGGTAGCTGTTGTATTGAGTTCCACAAGATTACAATCAGAATGAAAATTATTTTACTTTCTGAAGCGAAAAAAGTAGGTGAATGAACATCCAAAGAGGAAAAAAAGTCACAAATATACCTACCTCCTAATAACCACTTAAATTAGAATTGGGTACGTTTAATTTGTCCCTAATTACGACTTCGATTCTCAAATTACTCAAGATCTTAAACACCGATGATATTTTCGGAAATGCCCCCCTCAAAATTTATATTGTAGGACTGAACAAAGTCATTTTCTTTAACGTTGGAAAAGAAGTTGAACATTGCCTTGTCTTTGAAATGACAACAAAAGTCGGAAAATGAATCGATCTGATCTTGTTTGTCCCAATCGGTGTAAACATCGTCATAATGGTCAACTAATTTTTGTCTCCGTTCCTCAGGATCAGTTCTTTTCAGAGTAACTGAAGACGTTATGTAAAAATTGAAGGAAATGCATCATCAGTTAATTTAGGAATTTTTCGGGGTATATCAATAAATGAACCTTCGGCGGTTGGATAAGGGATATTTTCGAAATATGGGAATCTACAAAATGTTTTATACAAACTGCAGTGTCATCATTGACTTTAAAACTACTTTCTCTATGAATTTCGTTAAGCTATTTTTTTCTCCCCGCGGGATCTTTCGGAAATCTAAATACCGACACCTTCTAATTAGTAGTTTTATACACAAGTACGAGACATAGTACTCAAATCGGAGATTTCTAAATGAAATTTCAATAAATGTTAAAATGAAAAATCTTCCTGTTGATAATCCTTACAGACATGAAGTCGAAAAATTCAATCACAAACCCGATACACACTGTTCTTGCAACTGCAACACTTATTTTCACTTTATTTATTGATTGAAAAACTGATCACATGAACACGAAAAAACACAAACCTTTTTACACGTTTCCCGGTCGAATTTCTGATGCGAACTATATCACATGTTACGCTTCAAAACAGAACTGCAAGTGCAAAGTCGTGACACTCTGAGCCTGGTACAACCCTTTGTGGGGGTTCCGACAACGTCGCATTTTAAAGCAACATTCTGGCCTGTTAAATATCGTAGGACACCTTCTCATTATATATTAGATTTATAGTTGCTTTTGCAACCGGGCACTGCACAAGTACGAGGCATAGTACTCAAATCGAAGATTTCCAAATGAAATTTTAATAAATATTAAAATGAAAAACCTTCCTGTTGATAATCCTTCCAGATATAAAGTCGAAAAATTCAATCACAAACCCGATACACACTGTTCTTGCAACTGCAACACTCATTTTTACTTCATTTATTGATTGAAAAACCGATCCCACGAACACGAAAAAAAACACGAACCTTTTTACATGTTTCCCGGTCGAATTTCTGATGCAAACTATGTCACATGTTACCCTTCAAAACAGAACTGCAAGTGCAAAGTAGTAACACTCTGAGCCTGGTAAAACCCTTTGTGGGGGTTCCGGCAACGTCGCATTTTAAAGCAACATTCTGGGCTGTTAAATATCGTAGGTCGCGGGTGAATGTCAAAAAAATTATGCTTTTAGTTGTTCAAGTACAGCTCCTACCAATGGTGATGGCAACCTTATATACTGTGTTCGCAATTTCAGAGTTTGGATTTGGCAGAATGTGTTTATGACATGGAATGGTACGAGATGCCTTCAGAAGTACGGAACATGTACAAAATATTTCATTTGTCCGTACAAAAGCCGATACTATTTGGAGCAAAACCGTTTGTTGCATTAGACACTACATTCCTCATGACCGTAAATTTAAACTGCAACTTATTGAGCAACTAGTTAATAAACTATATTTCAGGTGTTGAAAAGCTCATATTCGCTGATGATGTTTTTCCGAACATGGTCTGATGAATTATAATAAGCTTCAACCAAATCAAAAATTTCATACTCAAGAAATAATGCTTATTAACGTAGAAATAGGATTTTGAAGCATTACAAAAATATTAAAAAACTCACTCAGCTTGTTTTCATCTTTAATTAAATAACAATAAAATTCATAAATCAGCTTGACTTTCCTACTGCTTCTTTCACTGTTTTGTACCCATCCTTAGCCAATAATTTGACTAGATTCTTCTTTATTTCAGTGACTAAGGTGGGGCCTTCATATACTAAGGCAGTGTAAACTTGAACAACAACTGCTCCAGCTTTTATTTTCTCGTAAGCATCCTCACCAGAATATATACCACCCACACCTACAAATCCAATGAGAGATTACATTCTAAAAGTTTTCTTCGTCCATTATTTTCCTACTAACCGATTATAGGCATTCCCTTTGTTAATTTGTACATATCAGCCACCATCTTTGTTGACATATCTTTAAGGGGTTTTCCGCTCAAGCCGCCTGTTTGTTCTGCTTCGTCTTTACATTTCAAACTGTCTGGTCTTGAAATTGTGGTATTTGAAATGATTAGACCGTCCACCTTACATTCATTCTTACTGATAACTTCAGCTACATCCTTCCTTTCTTCATAACTCAAATCAGGAGCGAGTTTCAGAAGAAGAGCTGGTCTGTTTGGTAATTTTCTAACAGTTTGAACAACGGGAACCAAAAGATCGTACAACTCCTTTTTACCTTGCATATTTCTCAACCCTGGAGTGTTAGGACTGGAAGAGGATTATAAATGTCCGTTCCAACAACATCAAGAGAATTAGAGTGAGTTCAAACGAACCTGCTGATGTTTATTACCAGATAATCTGCCACAGGACCAAATCGAATGATTCCCTTGATGTAATCCCCAATTGGATCTTGAGAGATCTTATTTTTTCCTAAATTTACACCAAGTATCCCATTAAAATTACTTTCTCTCAATTGGTAGATTCTTTGAAGAACTCTTTCATGGCCATCACTATTGAAACCATATCTGGAAATCCACAGTGAAAAATCTGTCTCCTATATTTTCACAAAAATTACCTATTTATCACTGCTTCGTCATTTTTCAAACGAAATACTCTTGGTTTTGGATTTCCATCTTGTGGAAGGGGCGTTACTGACCCAATTTCAACAAATCCAAATCCCATATCATTCAGACCGAGAACCGCTTCAGCATTTTTATCATATCCAGCTGCAATCCCAACAGGATTGCTGAACACTCTTCCAAATGCTTCAACTTTCTAGAAATATTACTTTATGGATTTAGTCTGCTTGAAAAGTATTTTAGAAGAGTATGAATCATATACCACATCAGGGCATAAATTGAATTCAACGTGAAATCAAAGTCTAATTCAATATTATACCAAAGAATCTGGATCATTGTATTTACTCCTTGGAAGTAATCTGTATTTATTTATGAACACTGAAAATCTATGTGCTTGTTCTGGTTCTAATAGATGAACTATAGGCATAATGTATGACTTGTAGAATTGTGCATCTTCTTTGTAAATGCATATTGCGGAGAAGGCTCCAAAACCTAAACCACACAATTTTGCCATCTGTTTTAGTTTCTGAAAAAAATCACAATATAGTGGAAAATAATTCTTAGTAAAAAATAAAATTTAATTACATTTGGGAACGACATCCTGAAATATTTTCGAAGCAATGCAAAAAAAGAAGTGAAACAGGAAATATTCAGGAAAATTATAACAGTAACCACAGATTGATATATAATAATAACAAAAATATAATTCTAATATCTGTAATCTGCGGTAATAACACACAAAATATTAACAATTTAACAGCAAAAACAGCAAGAGATGAAATTTAGGTTAGGTCTGACCAGTGGTCAGTGACCACAGAACAAGAGACTCAACACAGAGCGCAGAACAACAGATTGTCTCTGCAAACACTTTTGGCCTTACCTTACCCAACTAGAAAGTAGAAAATGAACTTTGAAGTTTTCAACCCCCAGCAACAACTGTATATATTGTAAACATGAATGTAAAAATGTAATCAGTACATTCCAGAGACAGGGATTGTCTCAGATGCACTGACCAGCAAGTTGGAATTTTTGCCGCTAGGTGAACTCGAATCGTCTATTGATTTATTTTTCAGTGAAATATCCAAAAGATTCAAAGGTGCGATAGATAATAAATATCTGATAATTCAATAGATTCTATCAGCAGTAAAATTTCAATCCTTACTTCTGTTGAAACTCTCATCATAAAATACTCTTTGCCCTTTACAACAGAATAAGATAGATAATCTGTATTCTGTGTCTTTACCTGTTCTATGATCAAATTCAAATATATTTTGAGGTTATTGCTAGACTGCTCCAGTGCTCTGTTCATTTGTTGATATTTGAAATTAAATGTGCTCTTCGTTTGAAACTGCGTTGAAAAATGAAGTTCTCATACAAGGTACTGTGTAAAAGAAAGCTAAATTGTGAAAATTAATGTTCCATTTGTTTCAGTTCAGCAATTTGCTGGGAGTAGCTTATAAAAGAGGAAACCTCGTTTTCACACCTGATGGAAACTCTCTTATCAGTCTAGTGACAAATAAAATAAAAATTTACGATGTGAGGAAGTGAGTATTGAATATTTGGGATTCATATTATGTGTACTATTATTGTTCTTTTGTTTTAGTTACAAAGTTGTAACTCTACCGGTAGAGAGTAGATTCAACTATGTTACTATGGATTTGAGTCCTAATGGTTGCACATTAATAGCTATCAATGAAGAAGGAGAAGCACACATGATAAGTTTGATTTCATTAACTGTTGTTCACAGTTATCGTTTTAAAGGTAAAGTTAGATGTGTGAAGTTCAGTCCAGATGGCAAACACTTTGCTGTGTGTAAAGAAAATAATGGTGAGACAAATAGTTTTTCATTTAACTCGTTTTCTAAATCATTTCATTTCAGTTTTCGTGTTCAAAGCTCCCGGTCAGTTCTCAGGCCAGTACAATCCGTTTGTCATGGAGCGAGTTTTTCACACAGCTACTGATGAAACAACTTGTTTGAGTTGGTCTTCAGATTCGCGATTATTGGCGGTAGGCTCTAAAGATATGACTGTCAGAGTTCATGCCATGGAGAAATACACAAATTTCAGGATTTTAGCTGTCAGAAACCATACAGACAGCATTGTGGGCTGTTTCTTTGAGAAGGATACATATGATTTAGTAACACTCAGCAAAAATGGCCAAATGTGCATTTGGGAATGCAATTTAAATCCTGAAGATTTGATTCCCTGGGAAGGCTCTACCAAAGGAACAAAAGTGAGTTCTTCCTTTAGTGTTTCCTACAATTGCTGATTTATGCTATTTGAAGTTTAGCTAGGAATATTGATCACAAACTTGTTTTTTGTAGAATAAAGTCTATTTTTATTTTATTGCAATTGACCATAAGTTTTGCATTCTAAATTCCACAAGAAAATAAAAGTTGCCTCAATGAAAACTGAACATTAGTTTTTTTTTGTTCTAGAGAAAACAGGAAGAATTATCTGAAGATACTATAGATGAAGTGAAAGCAATTGAGAGTACAGAAACAGATATTGCTAAAGCACTGAGGAAAAGTAGCGAAGAAAGTGATGAAATAGAAGCTAATGACAACGTCAAAGGAAATGTTAAATTTCATTACAAAAAGTTGGACCGACATTATTTGGCTGATGAACCAAGAAAAAGTGATAGAGAAGCAATATTGACTTCGGTAGATTATCATGTGAATATGAAAATTCTTATTGTTGGTAAGGAAGTGTTTTACCGTTTGCCAAATCACTCGTTAATTACTATATTTCAATTTCAGGTTTCTCAAATGGTTCATTTTACATGTATGAAATGCCGCATGTCAGTTTAATAAGTAATTTCAACATATCCAATTCGAAAATTTCTGCCATCTCATTTAATGGTACAGGTGATTGGATTGCTTTTGGATGTTCTACATTAGGGGAGCTCATTGTTTGGGAATGGCAAAGTAAGTTCCATCAATGAAATCACTCCTTCATTTTAATTCTATCAATTCTGCAGATTTTTTATTTTGACAGTTCTCCCAATATTGTTAAACAACGTCTCACAACTGTCAAAATTAAGGAAATGTCATAATAAAGTTGAAATAAGTTGTTTCAAAAGCTCAAATATCTGACCATCGTTAAAGGATTTTCTATTACAGGATCCTTAAATTAAGTTAGGCCTGTATTTGAGTTTCGATAACTCTCTATTCTCTGAAAGAACTTATCTCAATCTTTCTTCTGACAACTTGACAGTTGGCAATGTAAGTTAACCTAACTTTCTTTCTTGTAAAGGTGAAAATTTCATACTCAAGCAACAAAGTCATGGCACGAACACAACATGCGTTTCTTACTCATTGGATGGTAAGTGGATAGCTAGCGGTGGGGAAGATGGATTGATGAAGCTATGGGACGTTAATTCTGGCTATTGCTACAAAGCATTCAACGATCACTCGAGTGCTGTGTCCGCTGTAGCTTTCTGCGGTAACAAGAAATTCATTGTGTCGGCTTCTCTGGATGGTACAGTCAGAGCTTATAATTTGCAAAGGTAAATACCATTCAACCCATTCGAAATTCGTTATCTAATTCGCTTTTATTTTTAGCTACGTCAACTTCAGAACTTTCACAGGCACTAGACCATTTCAATTTATGTGTGTTGCCGTTGATTGTAGTGGTGAATTTGTGGCAGCTGGTGCTCAGGACGTTTTCGAAATATGCCTGTGGTCGGTTAAAACAGGCAAACTTCTCGAAATTTTGAGTGGACATCAAGGACCAATAGTGAGTTGTCTTGAGTTATTGCTTCATTTAAAAAATATACATTAAACCCTTAAGGTTTCACCAATTTTCCGTAAAAAGGTTACTTAATCTAGCGTCTCTTAAGGTTAATGGTCGCTTAAATTTTTTGACAGTTGAACAACTATCACTCAACAGAATCTCATGTAAGGGAACCTTAAATGTTTCTATTTAGTGATATTTCAGTTTTTTATGTTGTGAAACTTCTCTCCAGTTCAATGAAGCCATTTAATTGGCTTGACGACTACATGTCATCTCCTTAACCTAACTACTGTCATTTTGTCGATTTCATGTATCGTTCAACGTTAGATTGACTTGTTGAAATCCAGTTTTTTTGGTTTATACAGGGTGTACCAAGTTTGACTGCCTATTAGGCAATTCTGGAGAATTTTTTCTATTTTTTTTTTCTAATTCGATAGAGTATTCAATTGTGAATACATTCGTATTCAAATCGTTGCATTCGTCATAATACTTTCCAAAATATCCAGAAAAAAGGGAGGGCGGATTATGTTTGTTATTCCTGATCTAGATGTCGTAAGCACAAACCGTTTTCACATTTTTGAAGTCGATGACTGTAGAAATATTGTACATTCTCAGAATTTTGAAAAACTCGCCACAGAGTGTTCCAAATGTTGGGTCAAAAATTGGGATTAAGATTGGCTCATATCTTTCGTTTTTCAAATTAGAACCCTATTTTTGTTATGATTACGTTGGATTTTGCCAAGAAAAATGATGATAATGTTCCAACATGTTAATGCTTCTAAAATTAATAATTCTTGAGTTATTCATGATTTCGTGTCATACGTAGTGTCAAATTCATAGAATCTGTTTCATATCAGCAATGACCTTGGTGATGGAAGATAAATTTTTCCAATAACTCACTAGTGGCACACTTTTTTTCTGAATTCATTTATCATTGTTGACATGGAACAGATTTCATGAATTTGAAGCTACGTACGACATAAAATCCTAAATAACTCAGGAATCATTAATTTTAGGAGCATAAACATGTGAGAACTTCATCATAATTTTTCTTCGCAGAATCCAATGCAATCATAAATAAATAGGGTTCTAATTTGAAAAACGAAAGTTATGAGCCAATCTTGATCCCAAGTTTTGACCCAACATTTGGAACACCCTGTAACGAATTTTTCAAAATTCTAGAAATGTACAATGTTTCCACAGTCTTCGACTTCGAAAATGTGAAAACGATTTGTTCTTAAGATATTTAGAATAGGAACAACAAACATGATACCGAATACTCTTATCTCCCTTTTTTCTTAAGTTTTTTCTGGATATTTTGGAAAGTATTTCGACGAATGCAACGATTTGAGTACAAATGTAATCAGAATTACTCTATCAAATTCGAAAACAAAAAAAAGTTCTTGAAAAATTTTTTTTCATCCACTTTATAACTGAAAGTCGTCAGGCTCCAAAAATATTTTAGCTCGGTAGATAATGTCAAACAATAACATAATCCAAATTTTCTAATTTCAAATAGAAACGCCTAATAGGCCGTCGAACTTGGTACACCCTGTATATGGGAGATGATTCCCCTTCATTAATGATCTGCAGAGATCTTCAAACATCTGAAGTTTCGATAAATCATCTTTTGATCGGCCGAACCTGGTTTGAGAAAACTTTTTCTACTTGAGGAAAATTTATTATTCATTGAAGGAATCTCTAAGGACAAAGGATATTCTTGTTTCTTTTCTATTAATGCCAATAAATGCAAAGCAGTCTGTTTTTTCAAAAAAAACCTTTGGAAAAAAGGCGGCTCATCCAATCCATTGAAATATGAATGGAAATCTTAGTTCCACAATTTCAACAACTTCCAAGTCGAATGTTCTGCAGCTTATGAGTTCGAAATATTATTTCAGGGTAGAATCCCGCCCTCAAATATTTAAGTGGTCATTACAGGAGCACTTAAATTTGAGGTTAGTTTTAGCCATCAAAATGTCACTTGAGCACGTAATTTTAAGGTTTCATTCTGAGGGAAGCTTGTGTTAGTTTGTTTCACTTTGCGATTATCCCTACTTGGAATATTTGGCATGGATAATGCATTACTTTTTGATATTTACAGTATACAAACCTATTTAGTTATTTATTCAAATGCATCTTGTCGGTAATTTAACTTTAACAAAACATGTTTATGATGAGCCCTTATCGAACTCAATGTTTCAGGGCAGTCTGGACTTCTCTCCTTTGATGACAAGTACAGTACTTGTTTCTACGTCTTGGGATAAAACAGTGCGAATATGGGATGCAATTGAGAAAAGCTCTGCCAACGAAAATATCGAGTTGACCTCAGATGGTTTGTGCGTTGTTTTCAGCCCCAAGGGACACGAGGTCGCTGTCGCAACCTTGAACGGCCAGATAAATTTTTTCGATGTGAAAACAGGTTCGCAGACACGCATCATCGAAGGCAGAAGAGACCTTGGTAGCGGAAAGTCCGACACTGACTTGATTTCAGCCAAGAAAACATTGGAAGCTAAGTAAGTTTAAGCTATAAATTTTCTAAGTTGTTCAAAGATATATAAATTTTTTCTTTTTAATTCGATTTTTTTTTTATTTTTTCTTTAATTTTATTTTTTTTTATTTTTTCTTTAATTTTATTTTTTTTTTCAATTTTTTTTTTTTGGAAAACTTTATTCAACATATCAATCATACTTAAGTGAATATTTTTAGACAGCAACTGATTTCAATATTTTTCAGGGCATTCACTACTCTGTGTTACTCTGCAGAAGGAGATTATATCTTGGCTGGAGGACAGTCCAAAAATATCTGTATATATCATGTGCAGGAAAGATTGTTGGTTAAGAAAATCGAGATAACTCAGAATCGATCGCTAGATGCTATGGATGTGAGTATGAAATTCGCATTTATTTTTGCTTAAATTCAGGTTCGGACAAGGTGAATAATGATGAACAGAGTAGCCAGCTAAGCCAGCTTGAATCAAATTTGAATTGGTTCCTTTTAGGCCCATTTGGGTCAATTTCCTGTAAAATGATTACTTAACTAAGTGTCTCTTAAAGTTTATGGTTGCTTAAATTTATTGGCAGTTGCACGACTGCCACTTAACAGATTCATCAATTGATAATAATTAAGGTTCTTATGAACAGTGTTGAGGCATCTTTTGATACCAATTGACTATTAATGAATAATTTATCTATAGGACTTCATAAACCGAAGGAAAATGGCGGATTTTGGCAATATCAACCTCGTAGAAGACAGGGAAGAAAGGGTAGGTGGTCAAGTAACACTTCGGTTGCCCGGAGTGAAAAGAGGCGATTTTGCAGCCAGAGTGCACAAGCCAGAAGTGAGAGTATTCTCCCTTCGATTCGCCCCTACAAGTCAACAGTGGGCAGCTGCCACATCCGAAGGAATATTAATTTATTCGCTGAGTATGGGCATGACGTTCGACCCTTGGGATCTGCAAATCGGCATTACCCCGGCAGCTGTGAGAAAGTCTATCAAATCCGGAGACTTATCGGAAGGTAAATTAATTTCTCCGAAATTGATTCTGTGAATTATTCTTTAATTACCTTTCAGCCTTGGTGATGTCCTTGAAGTTGAATGAACAAAAGCTTATTAACGAGGTGATTGAAACTATACCTGTTAAAGATGGTAAGTTGCAAACCGTTACGAGTATTTCCGAGTTCAAATCTATCATGTCCTTTTTTTCAGTTGAGTTTGTTGTCAGCAGTCTGTCTATGCGGTATATTGAGAAGTTGCTGATGATTCTAGCCGAACTTTTGGAGAAGTCTAATCATCTAGAATTTTATTTGATTTGGGTGAAACATGTTAGTCATAGGTTACCTCCAATTGGCGGCAAAAACACAATACCAGCAATGACAGCTCTGGAAAAAGTTATAGAGAGAAGATACTTGGAGCTATCTAAAATGTAAGTTCTTCTCGAATTATTGACATTTTTATTTTATTAACCTATAAATTTCAAACACTAACCTGTTCTGTGTTTTTTAGTAATGAACACAACAAATACTCTCTGAATCTTGTGAGGAAACTAATAGAAATATCCAAGAAAAAATCTTGTAGCAAAGAAGAGGACGTACCAGAGGATTCAGATTATGAAGATCTGATGGAAATCGATGGACTGGATAACTAACTAGATAATATAAATTATTATTGAACTGGTTTTGTATATAGATTATAGTGAATTTCTTATACCGTTGACACTTGTGTATAATAATGTAATAAAATTTTATATTTGATTTTGTTTATAATATCTTATAATCCATAAATCCTATCCTCTTTCATCACGGCTAAGACAATTCTTATTTTATATTCTCAATAATAAATTTTTATAAACCATTCTGAAAGAACAATTCTTTAGATGTCAATTTTCGAAAACTTTTATAGGTTAAATTATTCGCAGTTTCTAGAAAACTGTCGTGTACGCTGGCGCCATCTTAGTGGATAGCATGATAACTACAATAATCTTAAAGGTGTCTGTACCTTGACTTACCTTATTCCCATCTTTTTCTACCTGTCCGTGATTCAACGGATTAGAAGGAGATAGCACTAGGACAACAACATTCCTGATCAGCAGCGTCTTTTCGATTAGAATTTGCGGAATATGAAACTTCTCGTCAGTTAACCGATGGACACCTGTTGAGTGCTTGATTGTTGAGTTGTTTTAACATGCTCTATTAATATTTGAAGTAAAACGTGCTCGTTTTGGTGATTTGTTGAAATTTTGTGGAAGAACTATGTGAACTGAACTGCTGTCAGTTGAAAATTTATTGATGAGACTTTGGTTGTTGATTCGGAGTTGAACTGTTTTTTGTCCGTTGTGAACTGACCTAGTCTTGGATTCTTTTGGATTAGCAGAATAACAAAAAATTTTTCTGGAGGTGAGTGAATTGAAACAGATAAACTAGTGGCGGGCTTTAATTATTTCAGAAAATTATTATTTTCAAAGTTTCACAACATTTACCTTTTATGTAAACAACCGCGGAGCTTTACCTCATATACTGACCTACTATGATCAAGGAATAAGATAAAATATAAGTTCTTCCGGGATTCTTAACGAGAAGAGGAAATTTTACAATAGAACGTATTTTAGGTTGAATCATTTATTCTGGAACAACGAGTTTATCCGTTGATAATGACTAACATCTTCATCACTTTAATTAGCGCAATTCGGTTGGGAATTTGTGGTTAATTCGACTTAGCGGTTTGTTGATTTATTGATGATGTCACACCAACTATTTGACAACCCAGACTTTCCGAGTGTTAAATAAATCACCTTATTTAAATTCGCTGCGATATTCATTCGAATGGAAATCCAATAATTCGTCTGTCTTTGGTTTTTTTAGAAGTTGGTGAAAGTTCAAATTGATTTCTATGATTAATTATTTTTGTCGTGTAGTGAAAATCGGCAGCTTGAACAGAATAAACATTGTTTCGTTCATTGAGTCGCGATATTTTTCGTGATCATTTCAAAGTTTCAGAGTACCTGAATAAATTTTTCCTCTTGTTTCTCATCATCGCCGGAAAAAATGCCCAAATGAGTATATTTAGTCCACTGTTTCATATCATCATGAATTTCACGACTGTAGAGTTTCTTGAAAACCGTTTTTGTAGATTATATTAGACACAATTCATTTTTTGAAAAGGTTGGAACTTGGTGTTTGGTGTCATCAACTTAATGATAATTCAGTAGTTCGAATAACTAATTCTTCGAAGAAAAGCAATGTTACTTGCCTACTTGCATTACTTTTCCTTCATGGATAAGTGATAACCAAGATTTTGTTGCAGAATTAAATGTAAGTTAATTTCTATGATTAATCATAGACCTGTTAATTAAATAGGAATTTTCTCTCTGACCATAGAAAAAATAAGGAAAATGACAATGTCAATTAAATCGCGAAGTTTCACGTTGGGTAATATTTATAGATCTCTGGTATGGTTTTCTGGTTGTTCGTCTATGAAATGAGCATTTTGTCAACCCCAAAGTATACATTTTTATCATAAGAGCAATTGAAATTATGAATGAATTGAGAACCCCGCATAAAGATTGAAGAATCATTGAAATAGCGCTTTATAAACTATAAATTTGAAAGATCGAGTTCAGGATCCTACGTAAAGAGCCTTTTTGTTGACGGAATCTGACTTGTGTGGGATCGTAGGTGATCTATTGGGCTGGCGTCCGTCTAACAATCCGATTAACAAGAGTTTTTTACCTACTTGAATCCTTACGACGATACATAGTCGTCTAGTGGACGCTTTCCTTAATCAGTGCTATAATTGGAACCGTGTTTATGTTTGATAAATATCATTCCTCTGTCTTATCAAAGTATCTTCCTGCTGCCGCAAACAATGAACGTGATTTCGCGTGATCATAAAAGGGTCGAAATTGGGAAGGAAAAATATTTTTAGTTGTATCAGTGCTTAAAATATGCACCCCGCTCTGTTGTGAAAAGTGGCTTCTTCAGAGTGACAATCCGACGAAGCTCTACAAGAATATCGCAATATGATGTACAGTATTGTTGAAAAGGACGACGGTACATTCGACCTTATCGGATGTAATAACGGCAAGTTAAATTACTGTTTATCATTTAATGCTTTCTCTTCGTAACATTTTTTCTAGCCACAATTTCATGATAATCCGGTAATTGTCTCATTTTAGTTCGCTGCATTGTAGTCTTTCTTCTGGATTCAGATTGACGATTTTTTCCGTCATTTTCCACAGTTTGTTGCAGAACACTCGATCTTGGAGTATTTCGGGTTTCAAGAATTGTCTGCAACGAAAATAATTCTGCCCTGTGACGATCTTGTGTTTTTTGCTGGCGGCTAGGTGGAAAAGTGTTTGGGCCCCTCCGAAGTTATCCTGAAAATTCGAAGATTGTGTGAATTATATTTGAGTAAATGAAAAAAGCTTCAGATTATATGCAAAACTTAATTTTCCCTCTCGTAGTTTGTTCTTCTCAGTTTCTTTGATTCCTTGTAACAATTCAGCCTATCATTTGAATACTTTAATTTTATTTCTATTTATCGATAAATTCCCGTGTTATTCACTGAACTGCATCCTTACCAATATTATGAATTTTGAATGTGGAAGTTCATGTGTTTGTCTAGAGAAGTTCGGAACCTGCAGTCCCATTTTAATGGGAGTTGCACCGAAAAGAGAATTAATTCAAATAGGTTTTAATGTAGAAATAATTCCCATATATTACGGAGAAATGACAAGAATATCGATTTTACATTCACAAGTCGAGAATAATCCACTTGATTTCGGCTTGTACGACGCTGAGAAAATTTAGAGAGATAGAGAAAAATGATCTAAGGACAAACTTGCAGTGCTCGAAAAGTTTGATGAAAATGTCGTTGATGGCATAATGTCTCACTTCTGAGGATAACCCATTTTAGAATTTTCAAGTTCAAATTAAAATGATGTTCTGTTGAAAAAGAGCTTTCGACTGGCATGGAATGAATTGATATAAAAATTAATGCGATCTTTATTTGCGGCATGTATTCCTGATGAAAAACGCTCCTACAGCATAGTTTCCTAATGCATATATTGCGAGTTACGACAGGTTGAGGAAATGCGAATTCAAGCAAGAAATTAAATCTAAATATTCTCATCTACCTGTAACTCTTAGACGTTGTCAAATATTAGAGGAGGGTTAAAAAACATGGAGCCTTTCACGACCAGATATAATGAAATTAAAAGGACAGTTTCAGATTATTTGCAACAAATTCCATAATTGAGTAATGTGTTGAAGATGTCCCAGCACTTTTGGATTTTTGCGAATTTTTTTGTTGAGCTGCATTGTTCTAAGTTTGTGCTGCTTGGTGCCCTTAATTTTTTTTTAGTTAGATGTGGTTCCCGAAATATTTCAAAAACTGACAAAATATGCCTGCCCAGCATGACTTGAAAAAAATTGTGCGACGTATGTGCTCAGTTTTGCCGGTAGAATTTTTCCGAAAGAGTGTCTAGTGTCTCGAAAAATCGAAATTGAAAAAAAAAGAGTCCAGCACTTTTCTTTTTTTTGTCGGAAGAAAATTGTTTTATATGTTTATGCTGTGACTGTGCCGACTTGTGTCGGTTAGATTTCCGGAAAATATCAACAAAGTTTCTCTCATACGGTGAAAATAAGAAAAATAAGTAAATTGTAGGAAAATCAGCATACCCGGCGACAGCGTGCGTGAAGTCGGCCTAGCACTCCTGGATTTTAGAGAATAACGACGTAAATATTTTCTCGAAAATTCTCCAGATTGTCAGGCAAATTACGAAGATGAAAAAAAAATCCTTTTTTTTCCGAGAAAAATTCTAGAGTTCTCGGGAAAAGGAGTAAAAGTTATTAAATGACCAGAATGAGAGATGTCCTTACTTCTCAGATGTATGTCCTTCAATAATGAATTTCACCTTCTGGTAAAAAGAGAATAAGTCATTTGCATTACATATAACAAAGTAGAATATAACTAAATTCAAAATAGTTAATCATAAAAGTCCCTCAAAAAAAAAAAACAAAGAAACTTGACCACCAAAAACCACCAATTTTGACTTATACTCCTTTTCCCAAGCACTCTAGAATAGTTTTTTCCTAGTTCTCTTCATATGGAGTAAATAAGAAAAATTCGTAAACTGTAAGAAACTCAGCAAACCTGGCAACAGTGTGTGTGAAGCTCGGTGTGAAGTTCGCCAAGCACTTTTTGGTTTTCGAGAATATTTTCGTTGTGCTCGATTATGCCATGTTTGTACTGCTTTGTGTCGTTGGAATATTTCTTTCATTACATACGGTTCCCGACATATTTAACAAAATCAGTTGTACGAACCACGTGTTTGTTCAACACATTTTGTAAAATATCTTGAGAAAAATATAAAAAAAAAACAGGATTTCAACAGCACAAATTTAGCACAATTCCGCACAACAAAAATTTTCGAGAAAATCTCCAAAAGTGCTGGGCCAACCTCACCCACACTGTTGCCAGGTATACTGATTTTCTCACAATCTAGAATTTTTCTTATTTTCATAATATGAGAGGAAACCTGTTGATTTTTTCTGAAAATCCGACCGGCACAAGTCAACATAACTTTCGTCTTAAAAAAGGGCTGACTTTTATTTCAATTTCATAATTTGCCAGAAAATTTTTACGGCACAAGACAGCACAAATTTCTCCATTGATTTCTGAAAAAAAAAAACGAAATTGCTGAATTATCTTTCTTTCCAATTTCGATTCTTCTGGAAACTTCATAGAATTTGGAATCCAATGTTATGAAAAGTGCTGGGCTGTCCATTTTTTGGTAACTGGAGAACCACATGTTAAGAATTAAGAAAAAATTTTAACGGCGCAAAGCAGCACAACATAAACATTTCCGAAAATCCTTAAGTGCTGGGCCAATTAGACAAAAATTTAGCATGCTCTTTCGAGCATTTGGGCCGTCGTCGTGGATTAGTTCTCGACGTTTCGCCAGTTCAAGTGTCTGGCATCTCCAGGAGTTATATTTCAGGAGATGTCCCTACTGAATTAGGCTGCCTGGTGGAGGAGTGAAGAACTAATCCACGACGACGGCCGAAATGCTCGAAAGAACATGTTTCATTGACCGATGGCCGCGAAAGCCTCAGCCAATTCATTCACAAAGATTATTAAGAGAGTCTTCTGGGCTCTTTGGCCGTGGTTTTTTGGGAATTATTTCACCTAACGTTTTGCCTGAATCTGCGATAGGCATTTTCAAAGGATTCTTGGATTACTTTGAACAAATAAATTCCTAATTAGGGTACTTCCATAATCAAGTAATGGAATTATCTTCGACCAACGATTTACTTTTTATTACCTTCAGCTAAGTTTTTTAGCTAAACCTTACAGAGATAATGCTCACCTCTCCGACGAAGTACAGTATAATCTTGTAAATCTTGAGCACCCTTATCAGTTTCATGTACCATACATCGAAGTTATCACCATTCACGAAAAGGTCGGTATAAACAGCCCCTGGATCTGCAGAATTGACTCTTATTCCGCATCCGCGTAGTTTCTCCCCAAATTCTTGTGCGGAGAAGATGTTGCACAGTTTGGAGTCGCAGTAAAGTCGCCAGCTGGTGAAAACGTCCTCCACGTCGAATAATACGGGGTTGAGTTTTTCTTCGAGGTTTTCCGCGTTCAGACCTGACATATAAGCTTGAATCGAGCTGGCGAAGATCACCCTAGGTGAGGGCGCAGCTTTCAGGCAGTCTGGAAGAAAGGAAATCACCAAATTCACGTATTCAGTCGCTTAAATGTAACACCCGACAAAGCACACTTTTTATGGAACACTTTGCAGGGAATCCCTGAGTTTTCAATTTGATATCAATCAATTTCAAAGTGTGTAAAGTTTGCCCAGCACTTTTGAAGTTCTTTTCGTTGTGCTAAGTTTGTACTGCTTCTTGCTGTAAAATTTTTTTCTTAATTACAATGACTGAAAAAATGCTACACATGTACTGAGTTTGTGTCGTTCGAATTTTTCCGAAAGCCTATCTATACCTTTTCATCTTCAAATTGAGACTAATCACATTCAAATTGGGATTGAATAAATGTGAGAATCAATACTCTGTAATCTTCTGAATTTTTAAGGTCTTCTCTCCCAGTGTCTGGATCAAAAATCAATCAGAAAATTTTTTAAATACATAATAGAAGAAAGACCACTGGGTAAAACTTGTTAACAAATTGGTCAAAGCCCAAATCCACTCGAAAACTTGTTGCCTTACAATAGAAGAAGAAATAACACTTCGAACTTTCAAAGATTGTAACAAATTTTATTCATGAAAGTCTTCAGAATCGTAAAATTCTCTGATTTAAAAAAATGATGTCATTTCCCAATATGAGATTGTTTAGTCCCATCTGAGTGTGTTTATTCCCAATTCTATTGTGTTTACCAATTTGAAGTTGCTTATTCTCATTTCAGCTCAATTCAGCACAACAAAAATTTTCTCGAAAACCCAAAAGTGCTGGGCTACCCTCACACACACTGTTGCCAGGTCTGCTGATTTGCCTACAATTTACGAATTTTTGTTATTTTTTCCATATGAAGGGAAAGGGAATCTACTTGATGTTCGCTCGAAATCTGACGGAACAAGTTGGCACATTTGGGGCACAATTTTTGTCGAAAAAAAAGGAAATTTTTTTTTTATTTTCGTATTTCGCCTGAAAATCGGAGGAATTTTCGAGAAAATATTTACGTCACGAGACAGCAAAAATGAAGCACTCAATTTTCCATTCATTTTTGAGTAGAAAAAACGAGGACCATTTTGATTTTTCGGAAAAATTCAAATTTTTTTTCAGTCATTGGAATCTAATTTTTCGAAAATTGCTGGGCTGTCACATTTTTTTGTTTTTTTAAATATCGACAACCACATAAATTCAAGAAACAAATTCAACGACAAGAAGCTGCACAAACTTAGAACAATTCAGCACAAAGAGAAATTTTTCGAAAATCCAAAAATGTTGGGCCAACTGTTACACATGAAATGTTTCCTTCCCAAAAATAATCTACACTCTTTTCACTATTACAGGGTGTTTTTAATTGCATATTCAAACGAAGAGAGGAGATTCCTGAACTTATTTCAAGAAAATCAAATCCTATATAAACATGGTCAAAGTTTTTTCTCATATTATCTACACTTCACAAGATATCCAACTGAAATTTGGCATAGATATTACAATTGAGAGTTCACACCGTGTGACCGAGCATGTGACATGCCAATTTCGATAGCAAATTTAAAGAGTGTTGTTTTTTTTAAGAACACTGTCCCCTGTTTTCCGCTAGAATTTTTTTTTACTGGTTTACTGTTAATTTGAAAACATGTAAAAAGTTTTGTTGTTACGGCTTATTCAAATTCACAATGAAGGTAATTGAATGAATCCTGTAACTCTTAGTGTAACTCGTACGTAAAAATCAAAGTTGAAACTACAACGAAACATTCACAATAGCTTCAATTTTGCGTTTGAATTCTACAAGTCGAAAGACGTTGAAATTACGCATCATATTGTGAACACTTATTCATATTACGTATGAGATCTATTGTTTAAATTTTTGGCTTTTCCGTATGTGTTGCGCTACGTATGAGTTATGTACGTCCATTGTGAATCAAGCATTATACTAAATTTTATGGTCTCTTGTAGTTTTGTCGTATTTGCTTAGATTTAGAGAAAAAATTTTGAACGATTCTCTCGAAATCCTCAGAAACATCGAAATTGTCATAAAGCATTCAGTTAGAATTGTTAGTGCGATTAACTCACCTATTAGTAAATGAGTCAGGAGAAAATGGCCGAAATAATTGACCTGCATCACCTTGTTAAGGTTGTCGCAGGTGACCTTAGTTTTGCTGAGGCCCAAACCAGCGTTGTTTATTAGTATGTCCACTTTTTCCTCGTTTGCTTTAACTTCTTTGGCGAACCCTCTAATCGAACTCAAAGAAGCCAGGTCCAGGCGTTTCCACGTCACGTTTTTGTTTCCAGTGGTGGCGATAATGCAGTTCTTCGATTCTTCCGCGTTTTGAATGTCCGCTATGATGACCTTGCATCCTCTGGAAGCCAGGAGGGTAGAGACAGCGTAGCCGATACCTGAAAACGAAGAATGTACACAATTTCGAATTTCCAGATGAAAATACTGTGTGAAATAATCAAACTGCTCCACATGAATTAGGGATATTGACTTAAATTGCAAAAAATTTAGTTCAAATGAGATTTTGTGATGAAAATTCATTGATATGATTTGAAGTTGCAGGAAATGAAATTAATTTTAGCCTGAAGGTCTGCAGCGTATACAGGGTAGTTGAGAAAAATCGAGTTAAATAACGAAATTATTTTCCCAGACAATTCAAGCATTTTGAGACTATCAATACATGAATAACAGATTGACATCTTCTTTGCATACTACACACGAGGTTGTTGATGTTTTGAGGAATTTGGTTCCATAAACCTGGCAGAAGCTCTCTCAGATCATTTAAGGATTCTGGGGAAGGTTGATGATTATCTAATCTTCTTTGGGGCATATACCATGCATGTTCTATGCAATTCAAATCTGGTGAGTGAGGAGGTATTGCTAAATGTGGAATACCAAGATTACCAAGCTCCTCGCGCGCATTCTCGACTATGGCTGCTCGGTGCGGTCTAGCGTTATCGTCTAGAAATTGAAAAGTTTCACAAATAGCAGCGTGAAAATTTGGCGAATTTGGTCAATGAGATGCTCCCTATAGTGTAAGGCGGTCATATTCCCAGGACAAATGTGTAGATCTGTGCGTCCGTTGAAACATATCCCGGCCCATATCATAACACTTCCTCCTCGGAATGGACTTCTTGGACATAGCGACGATTACGGGGTATGCGTGGGATTGTCCATACACTTATTCTTCGAGACTCTGAAAATCGTCCATATCTGGATTCATCAGTCAAAAGAACACTACGCCATTGATCGTTCCAATTGATATGTTGCCTTGCCCATTCCAGTCTTTCTCGCTTATGCCGAGGCCACACCGAGCGCTACGTACGCTATGTTCGCTTCGTTCGCGATGCATCCAAAAATTAGCCATCTTTATTTTGAACGTAGGCGGCCACACCGACACTGGTACGCTATATTCGCTATGTTCGCGATCTAAGCCACGTGGCTCGATGTTTGATTCTCGGCTATATTCAACACATCGCGAGGGCTGCCGCGGTGATTTTCGCTTCAGTGTAGTGTGATCTGTCGAAGGATAATGTCGCTTTTCAATACCTTTTTCAATAATGCTTAACTGCTGCGGGCTCATTCGAAAATATTCTCCTAGCAACTGAACTACGAGATGATGAAATTCACCGAAATCCTTTCTCGTTTTGTTCACTTCGTGGACCCATTTTCTTTTACGTTCATTTTTGCACAACGAAAAAAATAAAAGCAACTCATCGTCATCGCTATCACTATCCCATGGCACCGTGCTTGGTAACATCGTCAAATACAACTGAGCCTGGTGATTGCGAAACGTGAAAGATATACTAAAGTATGTAGCTTTCCGTGTGGCCAGTAACTTAGCGAACATCGCGTCCATAGCGTCTATAGCATAGCGCTCTGTGTGGCCTCGGCATTATGGTCACGTGTTAATGGAACTGCTCTTAATGGACGTCTAGAACCTAGATTCACCTTTCTCAAACGGCGTCTGATGATTTCGATGGAAACTTGGACCCCATCTGCATTTTGAATAGTATACCGTAGCATTTTACACGTAGATGTAGCCATTCTTCTCGCCGAAACGGTGATGAAACGATCCTGAGCAAGTGTTGTTTTTCGTCGCCCACCAAGCCTTGGTCTATCCAACAGGGAACCTGTCTCCCTGAACCTATTCCAAAGTCTAGATACCACACTTTGGCTGACTTTGCGCTACAAAAACCTGAATTAGGCCACCCTGTAGCATTCCGATAGCCCTATTAGCCTCAGCGTTTGTTAATTCACGTCTTGGCATTTTCAGAAAACTCGTTTCAAATCGAATCCGTTGATAAACTTACTCCATTTCAAAATAAGAACATTCATAAAGCATATGCAGAAAACCAAACTTCAGAAAAAAGGCGACCAGATTGACGAAATGTCTTATACAGATTTTTATTGGATAGATTCAAGTTGTTTTTGAGTATTAAATGATTTTACAGCGATTTTCTCGAAGATTACATACTTGTCAAAACGCTTGAATGCGATATCCCAAACTCGCTCTGAAATGACTGACGATAGAGGAGTACATCAAAAAAGCAAATTTGTCCCTCATTTACAAAATGGTGAATGGAGGTGTTCCATCTTACCTCACCGAGATGCTAACGACAAGGTATCAAATGCATTCCCTATCATTAAGAACAAAGGACAATTTCAATGTCGACTTCACCAATAAGAGTTTTCTGATGGGTTCTTTGCTGTATGGCGGTGTTTTAATGTTCAATGCATTCCCTGATGAAATGCACTCCCTGATGAAATGCACTCCCTGATGAAATAAAAAGATCGACAAGTATTCGCGGTTTTGACGAAAGTGTTTGTCAATATCTCAGGAATGAAAGATAGGTAAACTTTGTAATATGAGTAGTATATTGTATAATTTGAATGTATTCGAATAGCTGTATACTCGGCTGTATACTAAATAAAGTTTATATTATTATTATTATCTTGTGGAGCAGTATATTTGGATACGTCAAATAGCATCCGAGATAACGAGTTATAAACTTAAGGGTCGGGCTTAGGATCTGTGTGACGTCACACCACAACGTTAATTTAGTACGTAGATCGCGATCCTAGGTTTTACAAGATATTACCGATTTATGACGATCCGTTATAACCTAAATAAGCCAAGTTTGTAAAAGCACCAAATCACCCGGTCCACTTTAATTTCCTCACCTGCATTACCACCAGTAACTATGGCAGTTTGTCCCACAAGGCACTCAAAACTGTCCGATGCCCCCTTTCGCCACAAAAGACTGAAGAGCCACTTGGCCCAAATGGACAGCAGCCTGAGATACCGACGGATTGGTATAGCCATCGCGGCTGCCGCATTTGAATTCGGTATTTTATGGCACTCTCGATTTCCACCGGTCGTTCTTGGAGTTTTCCTTGAAATGTCATAAATTTAATTGCGGTTTTTCGCAAGTGCATCGATGTGTTTCGTGAGTGAATCTCATGTTCGACAATAATGATGGATATGTCGTCGAATACAAATTAACCGTGCCGGAAATGTAAGAATTTTTATGATTCATGTTCATGAACGAGTTGCGTTAGGAAATTTGCGCATTCATGGTGGGTAAACAAAAGGATATAAAAAAAGAACTATTAGTCCAAGATCCCAGAACTGTATGACGTAACTTATTTTCACATGGCTGATTTTTATATATGTTTTGTAGACTATTGTTTCTAAAATAGAATCATAAGTGTTAGACACTTCCCATGGGCCAAAACTTTTGTCAGGAACTTTAAAGCTCCAAAAAAATGAACTTATTCTCACATTTCTGATTTTTGAATATGTTATTGAGGTAACTATCAAATTATATTTCATAAGTTGGACAAATTTTAGTGACTTAACATCCTTTTAACTATTCAGCTGAATGATATTTGTGTTTAGGGGATGTTTAGTCACTACAATTGGTCCAACTTATGAAATATAATTTGATAGTTATCTCAATAACATATTTAAAGATCAGAAATGTGGAAATAAGTTCATTTTTTCTAGAGCTTTGAAGCGTCTGACAAAAGTTTTGGCCCATCGAAAGTGCCTGACACTTATGACACTATTTTAGACATAATATTCTACAAAACATATATGAAAATCAGCCATGTGAATAGTATATTCTGAAACAAGTTGCAGAATGAGCTCCTATTCCAACACGAATGCGAAATTCGAAAGCATGAGTGTTGGAATTGCCTTCTGCAACGAGTATTAGACGATATTTTCTCTATTTCAGTCAAGTTTTGTGGAAAACTGTGGATCGGCAGTCAGTACTGACAACCACAAAACGAAAAATATAACTGAAAACAGTGCTGTAATGAGTTTCATTACAGCACTACTTCTAGTACTGTAATGAACTCATTACGATACTGAAATAGAGAAAATAAGTTACGTAATACACCTCTGGGATCTTGGACTATATCACTAATAATCCATTAATAAATCAGTAATCATTTTGAGAACATCTTCTGGTAAATTTGAAATTTACTACAAAAAATACTCTCTAGGTGAATTAATTGTTGTGATATCGTATCGCAAAGAGTTAGTAAAGTAAGTAGGAGATGATTATTCGTAGATGCAATTGGTATTCGATCATTGAAGAAACCGTAGAAAGCTGCTTGATATGTTCATCATTCCTGGAGCAGGGTGTTTCAAACAATGGCCCGAGGATCTCTTGTGGTCCGAAATGTTAAAATATCGAAATGTAGGCCTCGACGGCGAACGCACGCTTCTTGTTTGCCCAACGCATGGCGAAAACTGATTTGTGGAGTAACAAAACTTCAAGATTCCCTCTTTCGAATAAGAACCTCCTCAACACTGTCTAACGCCCTATTCAAATCAGCAGGTTTTTCCTAGGCAGTTCGACGTCTAGGAATGATATTTGATTTTCTACTAAATTGAATTATTTCATGAAAAGTATTGGAAATATACTGCTCCACAAGAGTTAGGGATATCGTATTTAATCGTTTCGAAAAGTATGTAATCTTCGAGAAGATCGCTGTAAAATCATTTAAAACTCAATAACAACTTGTATCGATCCAATAAAATCAGTATGAGACATTTCGTCAATCTGGTCGCATTTTTTCTGAAGTTTTGTTCTTTGCATACGCTTCACGAATTTTCTTATTTTGAAATGAAGTCAGTTTATCAACGGCTTCGATTTGAAACGAGTTTTCGGAAAATGCCAAGACGTGAATTAACAAACGCTGAGGTTAATAGGGCTATCGGAACGATACAGGGTGGCCTAACTCAGGTTGTTGTAGCGAAAATGCTCCAAGACAGCCAAAGTGTGATATCACGACTTTGGAATAGGTTCAGGGAGACAGGTTCCGTGTTGGAAAGACCAAGGCTTGGTGGACGACGAAAATCAACACCTGCTCAGGATCGTTTCATCACCGTTTCGGCGAGAAGAAAGCCTACATCTACGTGTAGAATGCAACGGAATACTCTTCAAAATGCAGATGGGGTCCAAGTTTCCATCGAAACCATCAGACGACGGTTGAAAGAGGTGAATTTAAGTTCTAGACGTCCATTAAGAGGAGTTCCATTTACACGTGACCATGAGCGTCAAAGACTGGAATGGGCAAGGCAACATATCAATTGGAACAACCAATGGCTTAGTGTCCTTTTCACTGATGAATCCAGATATGGACGATTTTCAGAGTCTCGAAGAATAAGGGTATGGACAATCCCACGCATACCCCGTAATCGTCGCTATGTCCAAGAAGTCCATCTATTTCGAGGGGGTAGTGTTTTGGTTTGGGCCGGGATATGTTTCAACGGGCGCAAAGATCTACACATTTGTCCTGGGAATAAGATCGACTTACACTATTATAGGTAGCATGTCATTGACAATTTTTGCCAAATTTTCACGCTGCTATTGGTGAAACTTATCAATATCCCTACGATAACGCAAGACCGCACCGTGCAGCCATAGTTGAGAATGCGCGCGAGGAGCTTGGTATTCCACATTCACCAATAACTCCGCACTAACCAGATTTGAATTGCATAGAACATGCATGGGATATGTTCCAAAGAAGATTAGATAATCATTAACCTACCCCAGAATCCTTAAATGATCTCAGGGAGCTTCTGTCCCGTTTATGTAACCAAATTCCTCAAGAAATGTTCAACAACCTCGTGTGTAGTATGCAAAGAAGATGTCAAGGTGTTATTGATGTCCTCATGTAGAGCAGTTTAGTATCAAGGCTTTCCGGGCCGAATATGACATTGAGAGAGGCTTCCAGGCTTATTGGGAATTATTTCACCTAATGTTTCGCCTACATCTGCGGTAGGCATCTTAAGAGGATTCTTGCTATTGCAAAACGGCGGAGGCAAAGTTATACACTTAATGCAAAATTAGTTATCTTGTTATATTGGTGTATTTATGAGATTAATCCTATAGTGGCACCAAAACGTAGTTTGGGGGTAATTGTATTGTTCTCACAAACTCATCTGGTTCCGCCAAGTTCAAGTTTGTCACATTATAGTCAGTAGTTGTGGTCTACGGATGGAATGTGGTGAAAAATTTTCGGAAGATCGTTAAGAAAATAGGTATAATTGTTCGATATCCGAATAAACTTTTTTGTCACAGTGGAAAATGTCCAAAATTTCAAATTATTTTTAAATGGGTTGAATATAATTTAGCAACGGCATATAAGATACAAACATATAAAAGGTGATCCATCAGCCAAATTTCAATGTGATTTATTCTCTCTATCTGGTGATTAATTCTCTTCATTTACAATTGCACTGAGGTAATGCTCAAATCCAAACTTAATTTGTCAATCTAAGAGCATAAATAATATACAAACAAAATTAAATTGCCCAATCCAAAAAATGTTCCTTCTGCTTATCAAATTTTACGTCATGAGTTGAATGTTTTTTGAACAGACTAAAGATAGTTCTCTTTCTGTGTTCACCAATCAGCCTCTTCTCGATAGTATATAAAAAACTGAAAGTTCGTTATTCAATACCTTGGAAAAAGGTGGAAACAAAAACGGTCATATCTGAGTAAGATATCAAGTATGGAGATAATGAAGGTTATTTTATATGCTCTGGAACCATGACAACCTAGTCAGCTCTTAATAATTCATACCTATTACATTACACAACAGTGCGCAGAATGGTGCCTTCAGATATGGCAAAATGACATACATAAATACATGAAATTAAAGTCGGAGTGTTTCAGAGTTGAATGCAGGGGAATTATTGTTTGTTTCAATCGAGATTCATACGTGGTGGATTCACGACGACTGTTAGTTAGAATATTTCGAAGATAAACACTTGAAATTTTAGTACATAAGCTTTGTTAAGAAAGCTAAGCAACTTTCGTTTTTTGAATGTTATAACTAGTTTTTTAAGACGGTATTCACAGAATACCTTGTGACTGCGGCAGAGTCTATATTGCTACAACAAAGTATCATTAAGAGAATTAAGGAGCACGAACGATGCTGTCGACTGAATCAGACAGAAAAATTCGCACTAGCGGAACATTAACAGATTTACACAAAATAGATTTCTCAAAGGCGGATATTATTTCCCATATCGAAAGTTTCTATCCCAGGCCGAATATGGAAGCCATTGAAATTTATAAACACAAAAACAACATGAACAGAAAAGAAGAGACCTCTTTTTTGCATAGCGCCTGGTGACCGATCTTAAATAAAACAAAGATCAAGCGTTTACGAAGCGGGAGCGATGGGCCAATCAACATCGCGCCTGTAAACTCACCACCTTTTACCTCCATTAACCGTTCTTAGACCAAGAATCCGTTGAAGAGGCCTACCGTAGTTGAAGGCTAAACGTTAGGTGAAATTATTTCTAATGGACCACGGCTAATAAGTCCGGAAAACAGTTTCAATGTCAGTATATCCGGTCGTGAAAGCTTTACACTAGTTCGTCAAATTTCTGGGAATTCTAGTTGGATGGACCTTGGACATTCAATTTTTTTAATTATAGTTCACTTATTACAAGATTATTTGAAAATGTATTCGACATTGTAGTCAGATTGTATAATTTCTTTAAGAATTGTGCTGTCAAATTATCAACATCACTTATTGTTGTACTACTCATTCGGAAATGTGTTTTGAATTCTCCAAACAAATAAACATCAACAACAAATAGGGTATTGAACTATGGTTTACGATTGCAGATATGTATTCCGATATCTGAATAAGCTGATACCGTATTCAGATTCATTTCCATTCAAGCGCCTTATCAAAGAAACATATTAGAAAAAAAATGTCGTAGGATGTAGAACAAGTATTCTTCTGCATCATCTAGGGAGTACAAGGTTTTAGTAAGATCTGCTGTCAATATTATTATTTGTACATAACATTATCCCCGAAAAATTGTAATTAGAAAACCACTTTCGCAACTTGGTGTCGAGAATTGTCATTCTGAAAAATCACTTTATCATATCCCTCGTTATATTGGGGCCATTTGCTTTTCAATGCTTGGCTCAAACGCATTGATGGCGCCCGATAACGATCGCCTGTGATGAATTTGATCAATTAGTGCCTCCAATTCTGCATCTTCGAAAATCTTCTCTCTTCCACCGCCATGCTGGGCTTCGATGTTAAAATCCACGGCCTTGAAGCGATGAAACCACTCTCGGCACATTATTTCACTAATAGCGGCCTCACCATAGGTATTTGAGAGCATTCGATGAGCCTCAGTCGCGGATTTCTTCATATCGAGCAGAAAATTAAAATCTGGCGCAAATGAGGTATTCGGCTCGTAAACTGAAGATGTGCAGACAGATCGATGACGTTATGTTGACAATTACCCAAGCTTGTTGTATGACATCTAAGATATATTTAAACTGCTCCACATGAGTTAGGGACATTGACTTGAATTGCAAAAAAAGATAGTTTAACTGAGATTTTTTTGATGAAAATTCATATTCATATGATTTCAAGTTGCAGGAAATAAAATTAATTTTAGCCTGTTGGTCTGCAGCGTATAAGCTGCTAAGAAAAATCGAGTAAAATAACGAAATTTTTTTCCCAGACAATTCAAGCATTTTAAGACTATCAATACAATGTATGGCCTCCACGGGCATCAATATCAGCTTGACATCTTCTCTGCATACTACACACGAGGTTGTTGAACATTTCTTGGGGAATTTAGTTCCATAAACGGGTCAGAAGCTCTCTCAGATCATTTAAGGATTCTGGGGTAGATAGATGATTATCTAATATTGTTTGGAGCATATCCCATGCATATTCTTTGCAATTCAAATCTGGTAAATGTGGAATACCAAGCTCCTCGCGCGCATTCTCAACTATGGCTTAACAGTGCGGTCTAGCATTATCGTCTAGAAATTAAAAAATTTCACCAATAGCAGTGTGAAAATTTGGCAAAATATTGTTAATGACATGCTCCATTTAATTTAAGGCGGACATATTCCCAGGACAAATGTGTAGATCTGTGCGCCCGTTGAAACATGTCCCGGCCCATACCATAACACTACCCCCTCTGAATGGATGGACTTCTTGGACATAGCGACGTTTACGGGGTATGCTTGGGATTGTCCATACCCTTATTCTTCGAGAATCTGAAAATCGTCTATATCTGGATTCATCAGTGAAAAGGACACTACGCCATTGATCGTTCCAATTGATATGTTGCCTTGCCCATTCCAGTCTTTGACGCTAATGGTCACGTGTTAATGGAAAATGGAAATCCTCTTAATGGATGTGTAGGACCTAGATTCACCTCTCTCAAACGTCGTCTGATGGTTTCGATGGGAACTTGGACCCCATCCGCATTGTGAAAATTATTCCGTAGCATTCTACACGTAGATGTAGGATTTCTTCTCGCCTAAACGGTGATGAAACGATTCTGAGCAGGTGTTGTTTTTCGGCGCCCACCAAGCCTTGGTCCTTCCAACACGGAACAAGTTCCTTTGGACCTTTTTCAAAGTCGAGATATTACACTTAGGCTGACTTGGCGCCTTTCTACTACAACAACCTGAGTTAGACCACACAGTTTGCCCTATTAGCCTCAGCGTTTGTTAATTTGGGTCTTGGCATTTTCAGAAAACTCGTTTCAAGTCGAAGTCGTTGATAAACTGACTCCATTTCAAAATGAGAACATTCATGAAGCATATGCAAAGAATCAAACTTCAGAAAAGAGGCGACCAGATTGACGAAATGTCTCATACTGTTTTTCATTGGATCGATTCAAGTTGTTTTAAATGATTTTAAAGCGATTTTCTCGAAGATTATATACTTCTCAAAACGATTGAATACGATGTCCCTAACTCTTGTGGGGCAGTATATTTTTATCATTGTTTGTTTTTCATAGAAATGTGTTGATTGAGATCTGTGGAAAAGTATCTAACCCAGGGATGGGCAACCTTTTTTCGCAGAGGGCCAAATAGAAAAATTTTTCATAAACCACGGGCCGAAAGGATATTTCCCACATAAAAAAAATTAAATTCATTCAACAAAAACGAAATAAACTTAACCAAACTACTTTGCCACTTTTCGGTTTGCACTTTGCAATTGTGAATGAGTTTTGTGCAACGTTATTCGTTCGAAACTTTCAAACTACCTACCTTACAACTTTTTACTTTTAAAATGTTCAATTCTGAATGCTTTTCGTACAATGTAATTCATCCGGAAAGTGAAAAGTTGCGAAGTAGTTTGGTGCAATAGGCCCCTGATTAAAAAAAGTGCCTGTGAAATGAAGCTTGAAGCTCGATCAATTCGATCTGAAGTGACATTTCCCCTTCCACTTGGAAAGGGGCATGCATTTTCGGAATTGAAATTTATTCGGCAATCTTTCATTCTAATCCACTTAATCAAAAAGTATTGAGTTAATGAATAATAAATCCATACTCGAAGAAATTTTCAATTTTACCTAGATTATATTTGAAAAATTAGAATGAATATTTGGAATTTAAAGCTTAAAAAACTCTAATGATTTCTTCGAAAATATCTTCGCCCCTCGTATAGTGTCATTCATTGGCCTAAGCGTAAGCAAATCTTCTGTTAGTTTGAAATTTTGATCGACTGCTTCGAATAAAGATTGCTAACTGATATCAATGCTATGGAAAAAGCAACAGATGTTTCTATCACATTTCCAAGAGCAACTTTTATATTTTCAGCCATTGCGCATGCAGCGAATGAAAACTAGGAAATTTGTTGATGTGGTGTCTTTGTAGAGCAAATTTAGTGTTGCGTCGTGCGTTGCCCATGCCTGATCTAACCCTTTCAGTGCAAATACTAATACTAATACTTTTCAGTGCAAATATTAATTTGTTTTGGATTTTCATTTTTGAATTGGGTTGTTTTTTTTGTTGGAATTTTCATTTATATCTAGAATACCCATTTGGTGTCAAACCTAACTCGCACAATATGGAGCAGTCTACAGCCCCAGATATCACATATGTGGATAGTCACAAGTCAATAATAATACTCCAATTCCATCCGCGTCCTCTTTCTCGACTTTGCCGTCGTCTTCTATATCTTTCTCCGCTCCAAATGGGTGAATGATTGCCGTCGATTTCCGGAAGAACCGACATTCTCTGCCCTACCGTAATCCGATACAGCGGCACGAGGAAGCGTGCGAAGAAACAAGGTACAAGAGGAAAAAATCATTCGAAAGGAGCTCGCTGCGCTCGGCCAGCTGGGGGACCCAGACCCCGGCATCCACAAGACCGAGAGACCCCGTTACCGGTGGCGATGGCGACGAGAAATGCCTCGGGTCCAGCCCATCGAAGGTCGGCATTCTTCCGATAAGTTATCCGAGGGCAGGGCCGGACCGGCGACTAGGGCGCGGCCGGATTTTTGTGAGGTTGGTCCGGCACTTTTTTTGAGAAAATTGTTGTTGTGCTGAATTGTGTTATTTTTGTGACGCTTTGTGCCGTTGAATTTTTTTATTAATTCCATGTGGCTTTCGAGATATTTCAAAATCCTGAAAAATAAGCCAGCCCTTCACTGTGGATCGGATTTTAATGACTGAAAAAAAAATCAATCAGACTCAAGCCTCTTGGCCAAACCATCAGATGTGAAGCCAATCATATACGATTTCGAAATGCCACTCGAAACCATCTTAGTGCTAGGAACTTCGTAAATCGTTTATATGGTACACTGATTGATCGAAAACAGAAAGGGGTACAGCTATTGGGGTATGTAGACCTAAATTAAGGATAGCCTCTTGAAAGTGAACCCTCTGTTTCACAGACAGAGACACTAGCTGTCTATGCCTGCGCTCAAGAGTGCCTTCAAAGGAATCTCAAAGGAGCGCATATACAGGTTGTTTCAGAATGAGGTTCCGTAAATTCGGGATCTTAATCCTCAGATGATTTTATGATATAAAGTTCCTATGAACAATGGGTCTCTGACGCACTGTTTCTGAGATACAGGGTAATGAAATTTAAAAAAAAAAATTGGTTTTATGAAATTATTTTCTACACCGTACCTGATCTCTTTCTGCGTTTTGGCACGTTATGAGTAAGTATTAAGACACATTTTTGCTATACGGAACGATGATTAATTTTCACCAATGGCGTCCGTACGGACTTCAGTCCGAACAATTTTGGTGAAAAAATTGGTACGCCAATGATTTTTTTATAATTTTGAATTATTTTCGTAATCACAACATGATTAACAGTAAGAATGGTCTCTTGAGTTTTTTACCTGCGACTTATATGTTCTCTGAAAAAAAAAAATGCAAATTCAGCATGTGCTTCAATACCGCCCAATTTTCGGACTAAGGTTCCGTGAATTCGGAATCTTAATCCTCACATGATTTTATGATATAAACTTCCTGGACCATGGGTCTATGGCACATTGTTTATGAGAAACGGGGTGTTGAAATTATATTAAGTGTTTTTCGGATTTATTTTCGACACGGAACACATTTTTTTTTGCGTTCTGGTAGGTTATCAGTACGCCATAAAACACATTTTCTGAATTTCGTGAAGTAATCAAGAAATTTTTTAACTTTCCTAGATGAAATTACATTTTGGAAGTAATCAAAGAATTTCGTAACTTTCCTAGATGAAATTGCATTTTATTTTTTTCTCAGAAAGTATTCGTAGCGGGTAAAAACCTCAAGAGACCATTCTTTCTGTTAATTATGTGGTGATTACGAAAATAATTTGAAATTTAAAAAAAATCATTGGCGTACCAATTTTTTCACCAACTTTGTTAGGATAGAAGTCCGTACGAATGCCACTGGTGAAAAGTAAACAGTAACAGTGTCTTAATGCGCACTCATAACGTGCCAAAACGCAAAAAAAGATCGTGTACGGTGTAGAAAATAATTCCATAAAACCAATTTTTTTTTTAATTTCAACTTCAACACCCTGTATCTCAGAAACAGTGCGTCAGAGACCTATAGTTCATTGGAACTTTATATCATAAAATCATCTGAGGATTAGGATCCCGAATTTACGGAACCTTATTTTGAAACACCCGTATATATATCACCACGGACACTCAAGCCACTCTGAGATCACTGGAATCATACAGCCACGTGTCTCGGCTGACATGGGAATGCCGTAATACCATGAAACAACTGGCCAGAGGCAATAAGGTGACATTGTGGTATTGAAGGAAATGAAATAGCCGATGGACTTGCGAAGAAAGCATCAAGGCAGAAGCCTATTGGACCTGAACCTTTTTGTGGGCTAGGAAAAGACCAATACAAGAAAGCCGTCTAACAATAGGAAGCGATGAGTAAAACAACGCTTTGGAGAAATACGCCTAGACTTGCGCAAGCTAAGCAATTTGTGGAATTCTCGCTGATCTACATTAGGAAGCTCATGAAGCTGCCACGCGCTGAGCTTCGAGTAATGGTAGGTCTACTGACGGGACACTGTCAATACAAATATCTTTTCGCATGGGAAAATCAGCAGATGAAACCTGCAGGCCGTGTGGATCAGAGAAAGAAACGGCTGAATACATGGTATGCAAGTGTCCAGAGCTGGCGGAACTAAGAACCATTCACATGGGGAAGTCGGTTCTGGATCCACATGAAGTAACAGCTGAGCCTCCTAAGGATGTCGATGGATTCATCAATGCCATTGACGGCCTCCTTCGGATTTGAAAGAACGTGTTGGGTAAAGGACAAAAGATCCTTGCGGTCGAAGTTCCCGGAAGGCTGAACGTAGCCACAACGACCCCTGTTCAGAATAATAATAATAATAAAGACTGAAAAAAAATTGTGCTATACAGATTCCTCCGTAAGTCTGTCTAATATATTGAAAAAAAAAAGATAGCCCAGAACATTCGTTTTTTCCCTTTCACACATGCATGAAAAAGTGCTACATTTGTGCTGTCTTTTGCCGTTAATATTTCAACCAAATTTCTTCAGATTTTCCGCCAACCTACAAAATAAAAACGAAACAGCCCAGCTCTTTTTTCCCAAGAAAATATAGACAAATTATATTATTCGTGGGCAAAGTTGTATCGTTGTAATTTTCTTGAATATCTCGCAAATTCATCGAAAAAATAAAAAAAAGGGGAAAAAAGTTAACCTAGCACTTTCTTTTTTTTCGACAAAAACTGTTTCATACGATTATGCCGCAATTGTGCCTACTGGCGCCGATCAGATTTTCATGAAAAATCAACCGATTTTCGCTCATATGGAGAAAATAAGAAAAATCAGTGGATTGTAGGATAATCACCATACCTGGAAAAAATGTGTGTTAGGTTTACCAAGTATATTTTATGATTTTCGAGAACGTTTCAATTGTGCTGGGTATGTGCTGCTTTGTTCCTTTTAGTTCGTACGGTTCTCAAAAGTATTTCACCAAATGTATTGAACAAACACATGCTTCCTATACAATATTTTATGAAATATTCTGAGAACCATAAAAGATGAAGGAAACATTTCAACGACACAAAGCAGCACCAACCAAGCACAATTCATCAAAACAAACATTTTTTCGACAATCCAGAAGTGCTGGGCCTGCTGGGCCACACACTGTTGCCAGATATGCTCATTTTCCTACCTCCTACAGATTTTTATTATTTTTTTTTCATATGAGAGAATACTTGTTGATTTTTACTGAAAACTGAACAATCATATGCACAATTTCCGTTGAACAAAAAAGGAAGAAGAAGGTTAATTTTTTCAGATTTTTTAATTTTTTCGCTGAACTAGAGGGATCTTCGAGCAAATCATATATAACGGCACAACTTTGCCTACAAGTAATATAATTTTTTGGACAAAAAAAAAGTGTTTGTCTGCCTTTTCTTTCATTTTCGTAATTTGCCGGAAAATCTGAAGAATTTTCGTCAAAATATTCAGGGCACGAGGCAGCACAAATGCAGTAGAAAATCAAGGATCGAACGGAAAGCATCCTTGCCAGACTGTAAAAATGATCCTTTTTCTGCTTACAAAACGATCATGTTCATTAATGTGGAAATTTGAGATTCTGTTGGCTCGTCAGTGTTTATGTACCAAAAACTGTTTCATATCTTTGAGGATCGTGACTGGAAGTATCAGATCTTCACCTACTCCTCGGTTGTCAGTACTTTCAAACAATTGTCCTTCTCATATTCGCAGACAGACGACAACCTTGAACCAACCTTGATGAGAGTGTTTCAGCTGAAATTATGCAGTCACTTCGCACTGCCCATAAGAGATCTCTGAATATGTTTGGATGTTTGTTCAAGTGCTCTCCATTTCATTTTGCCAAAATGAATGTTTCCGTTTCCAAATATTTTGATGATTTCTTTGATTTGATTGGTATCAGGTATAAGAAAGAATTGATCTTATCCTTTTGAAACTGTATACGTGAAAAGTATAGGGTCAGCCTCTATCATTTTTCTAGACCTAATTTCATTTCGATGCCATCTGGAAACACTTCTACAATTTTCTACATCAGTTTCTTAGAGAATACCACTAATTTTATATCGTTTATATTATGGGAGATGATTCAGCTTCATAATGGTTCTGTTGCAAACTTACAATCTGTCCAATTCAATCGATTAGACAAAGGATTCAACGGAATATGAAACCATAAAGGGCTCCTAACAATTCTGAATCTCTACCATAGACCATAGAATAATACTAAATACTCGTCAGTATTTATCCATGATCCCTACTCAACAGGTCCTGCAAACTCCAATATACGAGTACATAGATCTCATGTAAAGCCTGCCTTTCAAATCTAATCTCAAACTGCAGTTATTCATCATCTGCTCTCGTAATCGTTTACGTAAGGAGCTGATTTTTTTAAAATTTCAAATTGAAGGACGTCTTGACATCACCATGCCATGCTGCAGTATTCTCCTGCAATTCTAGATAGTTGTTTCAGCGTTATTTTCGAGTGGTAAATTTCTACGGCATTCCGTATACAGATTGTCAGGAATTCTTTCGGCAATCGGGGAATTCGCGGAATTCTTTCGGAAATCGCGGAATTCTTTCGGAAATCACGGAATTTTTCGGAAATCACGGAGTCCTTTAAGAAGTCTCGAAATTCTTCCCCACTTTCATGCTATGAGTTATGTTCAAATTGAATATGACAAAATTCTAAAAGCTCCTAGGTTGAAGTTAAATCTGCCAACTTTCAGGGATAACCCTTCCCTCATGAAAATGCCAATATTTTAATTAATTTATTCTTCTCTTTTGTTGAATTACATGGTTTCATTTGTATTTCATCCTTGTTTTACGTCGAGTATCTCAAAAACATTTCTTTCACTAACAATCTTCAATTTCCCGCAGAATATCTCCAATATCAAGACTTTACTCCCCGTCAATAAATTCCGGACAGGCAAAATTCAACACCCTGTATCTTTTTTCGTGGGGCTGCGATTTTGTTGGAATTTTCACCAGGTGTAGTATTGGGTATTGTTATATTAACCAGAAATTTATTTTGCAAAAATATCTATAGTTTATCCCTTATACAGGGTGAAACAAAACCTTGTTTTATACCCTTCATTTCTAAACACCCTGTGATGAATTTGAGGCGGAATATTTGATATCATTCAGTTTTAATTTGAAGTGTGACCCTTTCTTAACAAAATGTTTCTTGATTTACGTCAGTATCTGCTTTTAAAAAATGATACACATCTTCAAAGAAAGAGTTGCATTTTTTCAATTTTCATAACAATTTGAAACATTACAATACCTTATCGACTAGCAAACATACACAAACATCTCAAAATTAATAGCGTGTATTTCCATCTCGCTTTCTCATCGCTTCTTCCATACGATGTGGCATAGTTTCAATGCATTTCCGAATTGCTTCTGGGGGAATATTTTCCCGTTCTTCAAGAAGGGTATGGTGTTGGACTGCCGATTTCGAACATGTCTACCAACCATATCCTATACATGTTCAATTGGATTTAAATCCGGACTTCTGGCTGGCCACACCAATCGTTGAATATTCGCTTCTTCTAAGTAATCTGTTACGACTCGAGCAAAGTGAGGCCTAGCATTGTTCTGCATTAACAGAAATTGTTGGGGAAATATTCCCCAGACGCAATTCGTCAATGCATTGAAAGTATGCCGCCTCGTATGGTAGAAGTGATCAGAAAGCGAGGTGGAAATATACGCTATTAATTTTCAGATGTTTGTTTATGATTGCTAGTCGATTAAGTATTGTAATGTTTTAAATTGTTATTAAAATTGAAAATGTGTATCTTTTCTTTTGAAAGCAGATTCTGACGTAAATTAAAAAACATTTTGTTAGAAAAGGGTCACACTTCAAATTAAAACTTAATGATATCAAATTTTCCGCCTCAAATTTACCACAGGGTGTTTAGAAATGTAGAGTATAAAACGAGGTTTTGTTTCTCCCTGTATAACGGATAAACTACAGGTATTTTTGCAAAGTTAATTTCAGGTTGATATCACAAGTCCCAATACTTCACCTGGTGAAAATTTCAACAAAATCGTAGAACCACGAAAGAAGATACAGTGTGTTGAATTTGACAAAAATTTTGCCTGTCTGGTATTTATTGACGGGGAGTATATTTCGGCAACCACAGTTTTATAGGAGTTCTAGATGTTTTCTGGAATTTCCAGTAATGTTTCATAAGTTTTTCGCAATTAATATTTTCAGAATACTAGATATACTATTTTTTTTTTCAGAAATCAACCCTTGAGTTATTCTGGCATATAGCTAGATGACAATTCTTTCAAAATACAGTATAATCCGTTTATTATGACGCCGGCTATACTGACCAATCGCTTATAATGACGCAAAAGCAGTGTTAAGTTTGGTTTCATTCAAAACTCCTTACAATAGGGTCAGTATTTAATGACTTCGCTTATAATGACCTGTCGCTTACAATGATTACATGATTTCAGATACAACATGATTTTTCGAAAAATTTTCCGGTTATAGTAACCGCTCGATCGTTTCTTAAGCCACCCTACCCTTTTTAATGCGATGAGGTTTGATACGATACGAGACATACGCGTGCCGACATGCTTTTTAGTATAATCCAGATCCTTGAAGAGATTATTGGTGTTTTGTGGACAAAATGACATCCATTGAAGCTATTATTTCAAGTTGAAAAAAAAAAACAAACGCAAACTAAAATTTCAGATTATTTTTCTGAAAAATGAAAAAGTTCTTCTTATTTAGTTGTTTTTGTAAGAGAAGCTATTTTTTACTTTTTCAATAAAGCAAAATCTGAATTTGTCGTTCTTCTCTTAAACTGAATCCAAGAAAAATATCATCAATTTTGCTGAAACTCTGCTTTATGTGACTTCCGGTTATTATGACGTATTTTTCATTTCCCCTCGATGTCATTATAAGCGGATTTTACTGCATGATCATCGATCGTCCTTGTCTTGGAGCGAAGAGTGTACGCATAAAGGGGGCTGGTCCCTCCCTGGCTTCAGAGGCGTCCCAGTCGCATTTGCCCTGGGGCTTCCTTACGTTCTGACTTCATTCCTGACTGGTTGGATAGGTTTGGTTTTTAATAGCCGTCAAACGTGACCTTCTTTCGTGTTCTTACATAATAAGGGATCGTTTCCGCGCCAAAACGTTTCAGTGCACTTTCGAAAACCGCATCTTAGGTGTCCAGGATTTTTTTTATATAAATGGATTTAGTCAAACTTTATCATCTTTAGAGTAAGTGAAAAAACATAAAATTTAAGTAATACAGGTGTCCCATAATTGGACCGACAAACTTCTAGTGGATCTTCTAGCCATTATTTGGGACACTTTCGACGGAAATCATCTAGTACAAAAATGCTTCGTTAAGCTGCAAGGGCCCTCTGAAGATGACTTCCACCCAACAGTTTTTGTGACATATCTCCAAAGCGGCTTCACCTAAAGTGTTGAAATTTCACCCATTGGCTACTATCAAGAATACGCATCAAATGGTTCGAGTGAATTTTTTTGAATCTCAATCATGCGCGTATCGTTCTACTGGGGCGAGGGGTATTTTTGGTGACAACTTTTTTACCTTTCATTATTTTACAAGTTTTTCATCAAATTCATAAACTTTGATATTTTTTCTTGAAGGAAAATGCTCTTGACATTAAGAGAGTCTTCCGGGCTTATTGGCCGTGGTCTATTAGTAATTATTCAGTGTTGCCAGCAGCTTCTGATTTTTCGTACTAAATTTTGTTGAATTTCGTAATAGGTTAGGACTTGTTCGTAATAGATTTTTTTTTGAAGTTTTCTGTACAATATGTGGTGTCCATCCAAACGGTTAACGGAAAACTAACATAGATGTCGCTAAAGTTGAACGTGTTTCTGTTGACATTTTCTTGAAATCAAAATTTCCAAAAGAAATAAAACTTTTATTGCATAGATTCAAGAAAAAAATATACAAAAAAAAGAACATTGTAAAAATAATATCTAATTGAAAAAAACTTCTCATAAAATCGTTTATTATACTAGTGGAATTAGATAATAAAAATATTCTTAAAAAAACGTTAATAAAAAACAAATGTCTATTATTTCAATAAGAAAAACTACCTCGATTTGTTGTTCTCTGGCCAAAATAATAAAAACGTATTAAATTGCAAAGCGGCGTAATAGCGTAATGAATGAATCCTTTTGGTAATAGATCTATTACGAACGTAATAGTGCTGGCAACGCTGGAATTATTTCACCTAACGTTTCGCCCACAACTGCGGTAGGCATCTTCAGACGATTCTTGGTCTTAGATTGTAACTCGACCGCTGAATTTCCGAAAGTGACGCTGGATTCGATCCGTTGGTCCCACTTATACCCTGATCATTGGCGGGAGAAGGTAGTGGGTTTACGCGCGCGATGTTGATTGGTCCATCGCTTCCACTTCGTATTGGTTTGATTTTGGTCTTTTCCAACACCGGCAACCATGCGCTATGTACCAAAGGAGTTTCTTCCCTTCTGTTCATATTGTTCTTATGTTTATATATCTCAATGGCTTCCATGTTCATCCTAGGATAGAAACTTTTGATGTTTGAAATAGCTTCTGCCTTTGAGAAAACAATATTGTGTCCATCTGTCAGAGCATGTTCCGCTAGGTATCCTGTAAATACCGGGTTGAGAGAGTATTTACAGGATACCTTGTGACTGCGGCAAAGTCTACATTGGTACAACGAAGCGAAGTATCAATACGAGAATTAAGGAGCATGAACGATGCTGTCGACTCAATCAGATAGAAAAATCCGCACTAGCGGAACATGCTCTGACAGATGGACACAATATTGTTTTCTCAAAGGCAGAAGCTATTTCAAACGTCAAAAGTTTCTATCCTAGGATGAACATGGAAGCCATTGAGATATATAAACATAAGAACAATATGAACAGAAGGGAAGAAACTCCTTTGGTACATAGCGCATGGTTGCCGGTGTTGGAAAAGACCAAAATCAAACCAATACGAAGTGGAAGCGATGGACCAATCAACATCGCGCGCGTAAACCCACTACCTTCTCCCGCCAATGATCAGGGTATAAGTGGGACCAACGGATCGAATCCAGCGTCACTTTCGGAAATTCAGCGGTCGAGTTACAATCTAAGACCAAGAATCGTCTGAAGATGCCTACCGCAGTTGTGGGCGAAACGTTAGGTGAAATAATTCCTAATAGACCACGGCCAATAAGCCCGGAAGACTCTCTTAATGTCAATATATCCGGTCGTGAAAGCCTGAAACTATGAAAATGCTCTTGTTTGACGTCGTCTAGTTTTACCGGTTTTGAGAAAAATCGATTTGAAATTTTCTTTTTTCATCATTTAGTTGTGTATAAAGAATTCTCAGTAGCTCTTTAAAAAATAAACTTCAAGGGAATTAAATGATTTCGTATAAGGATTTTTTCATGAGGCGAAGCTCTCATAAAATTATTGAAATCAATTACAATAAACTGATATTTCACTCACTTCATTATGATTCTTCAAATAAAGAGTCGTGAACGAAATGAAAATTCCAAATCAATTTTTCTCAAAACCGGTGCAACTAGGCCATGTAAAACAAGAGCACCTTTTCTCGAGAACAAATATCAAAGTTTATGAATTTGATGAAAAACTTGTAAAATAATGAAAGGTAAAAACATTGTCACTAAAAATATCCCTCACCCCACCAGAATGATACGCTTATGATTTAGATGAAAAAAATTCACTAGAACCATTCGATGCGCATTCTTGATAGTAACCCATGTGTGAAATCTCAATAATTTAGTTGACGCAGTTTTGGAGATATGTCACAAAAAATGTTGCCTGGAAATCATCTTGAGAGGGCCCTAGCACCTTAACGGTGCTAGGTGCGATTCAAATAATATTTAGAACATCCACTAGAAGTTTGTCGGTCCAATTATGGGACACCTGTATTTGATTCGAAGAAATATGTCTTGATTCTGGATGATTCATTGCTGAAATTTGAAAAATATCAATTTGTCTCATGAATATCATTCTGGAAATGATTCGTTAATGAAATAAACAAGTGAGAGAAGATGAAAAAGATCAAATTTTACTACATGCTTTCATTGAAAAGACCGATGATGAGTTTTCTATAGTCATTGACGACTTCTTTGAAATTCAAACTTCTTCCAATTATGTAGTTTAATTTTTCAAAAGGCTATAAAAAGATATTATTTCTCTATTTTCACTCGTAACTCTGGAATGACGTGGAGTTGATAAAAATATGGGTTTTTTTCTCACAAATTGGATGGGTAATTTGATGTCTATTTTTATGAATAGTAATTTGAGACCAAAATTGTAGAAGGCAATCTACAAATATCCTTGTTCAATTGATTTATTCCACAATTTTGTAGTGCTTGTAGTGTTTCCTACAATCTCAACATTTTCCGATGTAGGATGTCAGGTTGACAGACCATTGAAGCACGAGCAGCCTGTATATCCAGAGCAGTTCATTGCACCTATAAACCTATACTCAATTATTGTCACGAGACGTATCAAAGTCTCATCAGTGTTTCAACAAATCAACGACGCACATTCGTCTGGCATTTCGATGTGAAAAACTATACGGCATGTCGCTTTTTCTGGTGAATAAAATTATCCAACACGAGTTGCAGTTGCAGACCACTCGGCGAAACCCATAAACTGGTCAGAAAGCGGCCATGGGTTATGTGGTTATGTAAAATGTCAAGATACCAAAGAGTGCAGCATGCACCTGAATTCCGCTGTGTAAACAAACTTGGGGACAAACATTTGGTGAAATGGGTTTAAAGGTGCCACACACTGCTAGACTTGTTCTGTTGAGATTTTTATTCCAGAGGCTGGAAATTATTTTATTTGTTTCTCATTTGTAAACGTCAGTTTCAAAAAACACAATATTAATCAGGAAAGTTTATTTTATCAAGTCACTAACTTGTAAAACTGACAGTTAACTTGCAGAATTTTCACAAGTTAGTAGTATTACTTACATCAAAAAATTTTGTTTTATCGTCATATATGTTGAAAATCATGGTACAATTGTTATTTCCAGTAACACAGATTTTTGATGATGAAAGAGTTGATACTGATGATGATGAACCATCTGTTGACTCAGAAATTACTGAACTCGAGGACTGCAGAACATTTGTACTCTCCTTACAACCAAATAATTTGCTAGACATTTCGATTTTTTTGTTGATCGAATCATCGACATAACTCATCGCAATTTCGGTGCTCTTCCACCCTCCTGCACGCTTTAGTGCTAAAATATCTCCACCCGAATCCGCAACCATAGTGGCTCCAGTTCTGCGAAAAGAGTGGCCGGTGTATAACTCTGGGTCTTTCAAACCTAAATATTTCGCTATTTGCTTCGAGACACCACCAATAGTGTGCTGGCCAGCATCAAGGGAAATACACTTTCCATGTCGGTATGTCAAAAAAAAATCTTAGGCTTTCTGTTCCAGGAGGCCGAAGATTTACATATTTTCTGTATAACATGCAGGGCTTGAAGCTGCAGCCATCATCAGTTATGGTGAATCTTCTTGTTGTTAAATTTTTCGTTTGCCGCAATGTCACAATAACGTATTTTTCCATATCTTCTACATCATTCATGTTAAAGGAGAGAATTTCGTCACATCGACAACATCCAGAAATCCCAAATATTGTTACAATTTTCGCCAGCAACCACTGGTCATCAGGAGCATGTGAAAGAAATTGTTCAGACTCTTCTTTACTTAATACCTTGGCCTTTTTTGGCGTATTCCGCTCATTTTTTCGTTTCAGAAACGTTATTACCTTTTGAAATCTGCAAATGACAACTTAACGTCATATTTTTCAATAAATTTTTCAAGGAAAACAAACCTGCGAACAGAGGCATTTTCTTCCATTTCCAAGCAGCTTTTCAGCATAGACCATTTTGCCCCTAAAGTATTAGGGCTGAATCCAGCTGATAGTTGATTCAAGTAGACCAACAAAACATCTTCAGTTACCCAAATCACACTATTTTTGTTTTGCCACTTTTTTAAGTCGTCGTATTCTCGCTCGTACCTTGAAGCTGACTTTGCAGGTAATAAACTTGATGCTACACTGCTGGCTGCCTCAATAATTTCTTTTGGTACATTCATTTTCGCTTTCGCCAAAACAAATGTAAAGAAAAATAAACAGACATGATCATGGCAACGCTTCCATAGCTCACGACATTTGCGACAAATCATTGAGATTTTTTTAGAATTTATCTAACCTTTCTACAAATGAGAAACAAATAAAATATAAAACAATACACGCAAGGTAACGGGTTTTACTGGCTCAAGGAGGTGACTGACGAGCCGCAGGCGAGTCAGTTAAATCCTCAATGCCAGTAAAAACCCTCTTACCTTGTTATATGTTATATACTATTGAGTTGTTAGTGAACTTGCGTCTAGACTGTATAAAAATATCCCTTCTTCCATTTTCTCGGTTTTCCAAAACGCCTTTCCCAGTCTGACTGAAAATTGTCGATCCAGGAATGCATCCTTGGGGAAGACCATCTCGTTCATGAGCTTCCTCGGCAGCCAAAGCTTCGCGTATATATGTAGTCCCTAATCGCGTTCGACCACTTCGAAAGAGCCGACTGTTATCGACCACGAGATATTGTACAGCAGAACTGGATGCTGAATGGAGCACAAAGAGACGGTAGGCAACGTTAATTACTCTTGGCAAATTGAATGGCACCATTGATTATGTCGGCACGTTTGTTATCCCGCTGCATTTGTATGCGGTATTGTTGTTATCGATATGAATGCGACTGGGTTTTTTTTTTGTGTGTGGATAACGTTGGCCAGTTTTGAGAGTGCTTGGTTGAGAAGGTAGGCATTTGGTAGGTTAGTTTCAGTTATTTTAGATTTATTTCATGATTTACTCATGCAACGATCCAAGTGAAAATTAGTTCTCGATCTTCGTGTGTTTCCTTATGAAGATTCTTTTGAATTTGGGTGGTCGAATGCCTGGGAACGAATTTAAAACATTTTCTGAAAAGAACTGGTAAGGGTGTTGCTTAATAAATACTTTGGAATGATTGTTTCTATCCATATTGGGATGTTCATATGAATTGGGATATTGAAAAATGTAGGTGACTCATCATGAAAGAGTAGAGAAGAAGTACAAGAAGAATTATCATACTTTCTATGATATTTTTCCTATTGTACTCTACATGTTTCTAGTTTTATAAGCTCATCTTCAGAGAGTCATATGAGTGAAGCTTTTGAATAAAAACAAGTGACTTAGCAATACAAAACCGAGCACAAAACAAACATTTTGAAAGGTGGGTCAATGTACAAAACCAACAAAAACCAGCAGTCAAAGACACTTGTAAAATTGAATTTGAATGTCAGAGTGTCAGAGTCGAAATCGAAATAAAATTTGTAAAAATGCTAAAATCTCAATCTTCTACAAGAATTCATAACTCATAATTGGCAAATTCATGTCATTGGACTGACAATTATGTTTTGAAGGAAAGTGAACAATGAAATATAATTCAATACAACTGGGCAGAAATCATTGACTGTCAGACAGATATGAAATTTTGAGGTTAAAAATTTTTTTTATTTTCAAGTCTTTTATAGCTATAAAAAAGTTCATACATTAGATGTGAAAAGTCATAAATTATAGAATAAAGAACACTTACATACAACCTTCAATGTTAAAATATAAATGAAATCTAGACGAAGAATCTACGGTCTTATCTCAAAACCAGTGAATTAAAATAGCGACAAATAAGATACAAATGATCTGAAAAATGTTCGGAATCAATTGATCACAGTTTTGAAGAACAAGACGAAACCTGTTGCTAAATTTAGAATATCACCTACAAAGTTCGACAACAAATTATACGTATATAGATACAAAAGTGACACTAGTGACAGTGACAGTGACACAGTTTCGTGAATCTAGAGATGCTATAGTTTGAGACGAGTTTTACATCATTCTTTCCGAAAACTATTAAATTTCTGAATTTAATACCAAAGATAATGGTGGGTAACCGAAAAATTTCAAATTATAATTTTGAACGTATTGATAAATAACAAGGCTACTGTTTGGCAGATCAGATGATCACTCATTCCGAAGTAATTTTCAAAGTTATTGTATTCGAAAAGATTATTGTATTGTAGGACTGATTAGTTTCCTCAGAATACAATGAAGTTCATTAGATCATTCAGGATCTAAGAAAAATGCGGAAATTATCGAAATGGAGTATCACACACATTTGGATGACTTCATTTTTCAATGAAAGTTCAAGGTATCTATGATAAGAATCTGGCAACAGGCATTATGCCAATGTCCGGCTTAGTCGGATTCCGTTTACACTAATTTCTTATTTTGTTTTTTTTTCATGTTGATTCATTGTTATACATTTGTATTTTTAAACCTGTTTTGATGTTTGGCCATTTTTTCAATATGAATTTTCAATGTTATTTTTGAATGCGATTTGGACAAAGACAATTTTCGTGTAATTTGTTTGGTTTAGTACATTTTCAATTGGTTTTTTTCTTAGTTTTCTGGTTATGTTAGTGCTTCTTATGCATTTGTGTAGACACCAAATTTGCCCTGAGACACCGACATCAGTTTCTTTTATATAATACATAAATGACAGCTCCAATTCGAAAGGATCTAATTTGATTCACCCTGTACAGGGTGGGCAAAATTGGTCATACTTGAGCAACAACTTTTTAATTTAGGTTTCCTTGCTGATCTATAACATAAAGTTGTGTTTTTTCTTATGGAAACAATAGTTTGAAATGGCTTAGAAAGAATCGCCATTTTCTTTTCCGTTTCTGAAATATATCATTCATCATAAATTGCTCTCAGATTCATTCAGATATCATTAAAAATATAGTCGTGTATATACAAACTGTATATATATTTGAATTATTGAGTATTGAGTAGTCTTAATCACAGAATAATGATACACTGCCCTCAGATTCATTCAGTTATCATGAAAATATAGTTTGTATGTGACATTTGAGTTATTGAGTATTAAGTAGGCTGAATCACAGAATCCTATGTCTCTAGGCATGGTGTCATTATTATTTTGCGATTGAATACTTGATTCAATTCTTAGTGGCAATATGGAAATGTTCGAAAACTACGAGAAAAATGATATGTTAACATGTTTTATTTTAGCGGCAAAAATTACTTCGAACTGACAGTTGTTCTGAACAGAGATCAAACCACGAAGAATTGAATCAAGTATCAATCGCAAAATAATAATGACACCTTGCGTAGAGATATCTTATTCTGTGGTTCAGCGTACTTGATACTCAATAATTCAAATTTCACATACAAACTATATTTTTCATGATATCTGAATCAATCTGAGGGCGATGTATGATATATTTCTGAAACGAAAAAAAATTGCGATTCTTTCTAAGCCATTTCAAACTATTGTTTCCATAAGAAAAAACACAACTTTATGTTATAGCTCAGCAAGGAAACCTCTTGGGAAAAACAAAGTAGGCTACTGGATGTATAATGTTTTCATTTCAACATCCTAGCACAAACAGAAACGGAGATGATGGCCAAAGTTGAAATCGCCCAAATTGCAATTTTGGCCCATAACTCGAAAACAAAAGAAGATAGAGGAATTCAGTTGATGGCATTATCATTTTATCTAAAAAAGACCATCGTAACGTGTTATCACCAATTTTGCTCACCCTGTACAGCTGGTGCAAGGTAATTTAAGTTAAGGGTTCATTTTAAGAGAAACTCAACACTAATTGAGTTTGATGCAAATGGTCCTTAATATTTATTTTCTAATATTGTTTGATAAAAAAAGAAATTAACACGAATTGTCATCGTTTAGTTTTCTTAATGAATTAATAATAAATACGGTTCTTATGAACAGTGTCATTATTTGATACTAATTGACTATTAATAATAATAAAAAGACCACCGAAACGTGTCACATTTTCCTCCATCTTGAAAAGTTGCAATTCTAGTATCACCAATTTTGCCCACCCTGTATACCTACACCGTCCACGCATGCAACGCTGCAAACAAAAGGCGCCTAATCACCCGGCGTCGTTAATCGTAACCTTACTTATGCAAATCCGCACTTCTCGGCCCGATTAGGCCAGTTTCCCATTGTTTCCACCTCAAGATATCTCGAAATATCCTGCCAGATGACGAACGCTCCTTCTGCAACGGCGGAAATCGCGTTTGCCGTGACAAATTCCGACCAATTCTATAAACGGCTCGTATCCGGGGATAGAGAAGGCGAAGGACCCCAACGCGAGAGTTTATAATTAAAATTAAAACGGGAGTAGTGGATGTTTTCGTTCCTACGCCACCTTCAGTTCCCTTTTTCCCTCGAACTGGTTCGAAACAATAAACACGATTCGGGGTGAGCGGAAGCGGGTCTGGGCTGCTTGAGGTCCGCCATACGAATGTTCCCGGTACGTTGTTGAAGTTCTTAGGAGTTTTGGTGGTGTGGTCGCGGTGATATGGAGCTGTATTTGCATTTCGTCAGGAATGAGGCATGTGAGTATGTTGGTTGTTGGTTGGGACGAACAAAGAATGGCCGAGAGATCTGGGTTACTTCTCAAAAGGCTGATTTCTGTTGCTTTAAAAGGAGAATCCTTTAACATTCCTTACATCTTTATTATTTATTTTTTCGACTATAGAGTTAAGTGGGCTCGCCGGACAAACACTGAGAATTGTTTGGTAGATTTATGTTCATACCACATTTAGATTATCGGCGAACTATCTGGTCATATATACACTGCGCAAATAAATTTACGCACATTCTGAAAATCTCAATTTTAATGAAAGTTAACTCTACATTGACTTCATAACTTATTTTTTATGTTCTCTCGGGAAGGTTTTGAACGAAACGAGACACATTAAATGGAAGAATAATTCAGGATTTCACCGAATCTTATGTGAAAGAAGAGAAATGAACAATTTTCAAAATACTGAATTGCTGATAACTGATTTAATACTTTGTATTTCCACCCCTTGCGTTAATTACAGCTCGGCAACGATGGTTCATACTCAAAATGAGTGATCTTAAAATGTTCTGATCTAATCCTTCCCAGATTTCTCCGAGTTGGATTCCTAAGTCATTAAGAGTAGCTGGATGATTTTCTGAACTTCTCAGCCTTCTATGGAGATTGTACCAAACCTGCTCAATCGGATTGAGATCTGGACTTCTTGCTGACCATTCCATTCGAGAGACTTTAACCTCTTCAAGGTACTCCTGAACGATGAGCGCACGATGGGGTCTGGCATTATCGTCTATAAAAATTAAATTTTCACCAATGTATGGGGCAAATGGCACTACATGCTCTTCAAGAATGTTCTTTATATACTTTTCAGCATTAATAGCTCCATTATCAACGACCACTAACTCTGTGCGAGCAGTCAAAAATATTCCACCCCATACTATAATCGATCTTCCCCCGAAACCAGTAGTATTCCGGAAATTGCACTGAGTATATCTTTCATGTTGACGTCTGTATACAAGGGAACGTCGATCACAATGGTAGAGGCAGAATCTAGACTCATCTTTAAAGAGAACTCTTTCCCAATCGGACTCTTCCCAATGGATATGCTCTCTCACAAAATCCAAACGCGCCCTTCGATGGGCTGGAGTAAGGGCTGGGCCTCTTGCCGCGACACAAGGTCTTAAATCATATTCTCTGAGGTGATCTCTTATTGTCTGAGTGCTAATTTGCACCCCATGAGTTTGCCCAAGCTGATTTTGAAGGAGGCGAGCGGTTGCAAACCGTTGTCTCAACGAAGAAACTCTCAAGTAACGTTCTTGAATGGCAGTTGTTACCCGTGGTCTACCCTGTCCTGGTCTTTGGACATTCATACCTGTCTCCCTGAATCGCTGCAACATTCTGGACAAACTTGTATGGGAAACTCCAAACCTTTCTGCAATTCTTGTGTATGTCCACCCTTCTTCTCGCAAAACGACCGCTTGGGCACATTCCTCTTGGGTCAAATTGCGTGTTTCGCGTTGCATAGCGATCGAGTGTAGAAAATCAAACGAAAGAAAAACTATTGATCACTAGAATTGATCGAGAACAACTGATTTCAAAATGAAGCCAATACATTCAAAATCTGATAATATCATCTTTTTTCATTCCTGCTGGGAAAAAAACATCTGTATTGAAAAAAAAAAACGTTGAAAGTGAATAACATATGCATGCATAATTCTAATAAAAATCATTATCATTGAGAACACCTTCAGTTGTAGAATAAATTTGAGATTTTCATAATGTGCGTTAATTTTTTTGCGCAGTGTAGTATATATATTCTTTTGATTGAGGGAGCTAAAATAAATAAAACAATACATATTGAAACAAAAAAGTGCCTAGCTGGGGTTAGTGCAACACAGGAAAACCAAACAGGTCTGTAGTATGATAGAGTGAGGAAAGGGAAAAAACACCAGAGAAAAAAACCCTGACCTCACCCGTGTTAGAAAAAAATTTACTAAAAATATCATATCAGAGGATCTTGGAGGACATCTACGTAATCAGAAGAACATCTTCATGTGGTTTTTCTATGGGCAGCAGAGAAACACAGACTCTTCACCAATCTACCCGAAATTCTAGATCTGAAATGAAAAAAGACAAAAGCAGAAAAAACTAGCTATTTATAATCAATTACATGGTTTTTGAATTAACCAACCATTGCAGAAATTCTTTCTTCATAAATTAGTAATGACAGAAATGTCACAATGTTTGAAAGAAATGAAAAACCCAATAAATTTCCCCTTTTTTGAATTGCTGAACATGAGAAAACTTATAACACAACAAGCTAAACCGTAATTTTGACTAAGTGAAAAATCAATGAGTACATAACTTTCAATTGTCCTCTTTCACGAAGAAGTTCCTCTGTTGCCATGTGGGTTTCTTAGAAGATCTCAACACCATGTTCAGTGGCCAATTTTGGAACGTAATCACTCTTTTCCTTCGAATTCCTCCAATATTCAAATTTGAATTCTCAGCCTTGCTCTCTGATCGTGAGGGTTCTTTCGAACCAGGTACGACCATCTTAGTGATGTTTTTTCGGAGCTTCATATGTTTGAAGACCGCTACGGGACCCTAATGAAAGGAAATCATCTCCCATAGATAAACCAACCATCTTATAACACAAGAAAACTGAATATTTTTCAGGACCAAAAATGACGACATATTCCGAGAATTGTCACAAGGACATAAATCTTCATAAATGCCATATTCAATCTTGATCCGTTGGATTATCACGGAACCCAGTATTTATCGATAGGAAAATCATGACCCTACCTTACGTTTTTCTACTCTTCCTATAGAAAGTGACGAAATTTGTACAGGGTGGTCAGATTTCGATGTTTTAGTACATCTCCTCCGAGATAGAAAAAAGAGCACGTGTGACATTCGAGGACTGCCGAGGTAAAGCTATTGCATAGCATCTATTCAAAAATAAGAAGATAATATTGTTGATTTAAAGTATTTTTTTTATTTATCTTAAAATACATGTAGATTATTGAGGAATGTTCATCATTGAAACTATAGGTTTATGGTAATTGAAATAAGAAACATAAGTTTGAGACTTAATGTCTAAATACCTGGAAAATACCGCGTCAAAAGTGGTCCCATATTTTGTTGTGGATTCTTGTGGATCATTATTAATTTTTAAATTCAATTTTTCCGAAAGAAAAGTTGTCAACCGCTCTGATTTTATATTAGCGAAGTTAATGTTGAATTCGCCAGCCAAGATGAGTGGAAATTTATTACCATTTGTACCAAGTATTTTCGACCCTTCTTCAGTGTACTCCAGTAAAGTGCAATGAATAAAATGCTATACCTCGTCCACTTTTGGATTCGGAGAAATGTAAATTGCTTATATGACTATATGCAGGCCATTTCTAAGTTTGCATAAGCATGCACAAATATCTCCAACAAATGAGCGTCTGACATTAACATCGTTAACATCTTCAATATTTATTTCAATATTCGGAGTCATAATATTAGTAACATTATTTCTATTTTCGTAAATAGCTACCCCACCTTTTAGAGCAGTATCTCGTTTGAATTGAACAATAGAATTGAAATTAGGTATTTCAATCGGATTATCATGTGTCATGCATGTTTCGGTAAGAAGTAACACATTGGTTTGTCTCGCAACTGAATCTTGTAAATCGTATTTGTGACTATGTAGGAAATTGAAAGTCATTATTGAAATGCCATTTCTATTACAAGACACTTTGAGCTATCGTCTGAACACTATTTAAAGAATTTTGAATTCTTGCAACAATGATGCAGTCGATGCAGCTTGCCTTCAATTATGATAAAACTCAAATGCAGAATTATCATTTTTTGCCGTAATATACAATTTTTCAATATTAGTCACCCTAGAGAGTGCAACACAGACGATTTCCTGAGAAAGTGATTTACTATACTCATATACTATTTCATGAAAAGTTCCAACTTGCGACTTCTGTATAGTTAGAGCAAGAGCTGAAGTTAATGGAAAAAGTTTGCCTTTGACTATACATTTTCTATCCGATGTTAATGAAATATTTGCCGTTCGTAATTCAATCGGAACAGCCAGATTGCCAACTCCATTTTGCACAAGTAGAGTGGCTGCACGCATCCGTCTTGAACTGACCATACTCGGCTGTGTTATAGGATTTTTCGTTACGGAATTTCTATATTCGGTCGCCGCGCTCAAAGCCTGAGATAAAAGCTATGCAATAGCTTAATAAAGATCTGCTTTATGGTACCAATATCTTTTCAACTTGTTTAATTCAAGCTTATGCACTGAATTTGAATCGTTCTCCTAGCACAAACTTCCCAATCTAGTTTCCAATAATAGGAAATAAAGGTATTCACAAGAATAATTCATTGTAATTTTGCAGTATTCACTCTTTTACTCTTCATCATCAAATCGGACGCCGAAAAAGGCGACAATCCCTGGCCCCATCGAAATCGTCCATGTGACTCATCCAAAAAAACGAGTATATGCTCGTTTCATCCGGTAATAAATTCCGTGGATGTTGCGAGAAAACAGTGACGGTGCGTGGAAAAATGCGAATTGCCTTCCGATACTGCCGACCGCAACGTGTAATGCCTATATCGGTCGCGAGATACCATTGTCGCATACCGAAACCTCGCGCCGCACATATTAAAATATCGGAGCAGTCGAGCAGTGATTTCCATAACAGTACAGCTCCATTTGCACGTGCGATACGCCGCCTCTGGTCCCATTCAAACGGCCGTCTCTTGGGACGCTATCGCGATAATGGTGCACAGGCGGTCTTTGCTGATTAATTGCATTTAAAAGCCAGCAGATAGGTGGGAAGGAAATCGGTCCTGTTGGTCCATTTATCTAGACCAGGGATGGGCAACCTTTTTTCTTAGAGGGCCAAATGAAAAAATTTTTCATAGACCACGGGCCGAAAAGATATTTCCAACGTAAATAAATTGAATTCATTCAACAAAAACGAAATGAACTCAACGTTACTTGAAAATGGATAATTAAAAAAAACTTAAACTATATAATTCAACGAAAAAACAACTCCATAACTCATCTGTGACTAGTCTTCAACTAATGAGACACCCTAGTGTTGCGTTTTCTTCACAAGAGCATCATTATGTGGTGGGACTACTGATGTTGTTGTTGTACGTAGGTAACGTATTTTCCAAATTCGAATCCATAATCCTTGATCGATTCTTTGATTTTGTGATATTCATTTTCGAGAAGAATTGCTCACAGCAATGAGTACTGCCGAGAAGAGACATAAATCGGCGTGTAAAACTGACTAAATTTGGATATTTGTCTCTAGAAACATATCTAACATAAAAGGAAACTCACGACACAGATTTTCCAGAACACTATGCGCTCGAAGCTCGATCAATTCCATCTGAAGTGACATTTACACTTCGAAAGGCGATATGAATATTTGGGATTGAAATTCTTCTGTGAGGTAGTTTGAAATTTTTGATTGATTCCTCGAATAAAGAATGCTAACTGTGCTATCAATGATATCAGTGCTCCCATCCAATGCTATGGAAAAGGGAACAGATGTTTAAATCACTTTTTCAAGAGCAACTTTTCTATTTTCAGGCATTGGGCATGCAGCGAATGAATACTAGAAAATTTATTGATGTGGTATCTTTGTAGAGCAAATTTTGGGTTGCGTCGTGTGAGAAAAATGCATTGGCGGGCCAAGAGATATCTATTCGCGGGCCGTAGGTTGCCCATGCCTGATCTAGACTATCGGCCCTCGCAGAACAGGTCTACAGGCTGGACTATCGACCTACAGACCGGACTTAGATAGTTAATAGTTTAAAAGGGGTTACAGTCCACTGCGACCTGATGGTCTATTTTTTCCCCTGACAAAGCTTTACAGCTCGCCTTCCAGCCCCAGAGATCTTATGAAATCCAATATCTCGAAAGGTTTCAGTGAGGCTAATTCCACACTCCTACAGGTCTTTTGACCAAAACATTGTTTTCTTTGACTTACAATGCCAAAGCATTCTGTGATTAGGTGAATAGGAGTTTCTTCCTCCTCCCCACAGAATCTACACTCGTCAGTGTCCGATACGCCCATTCTCAGCAAGTTGTTTCTGAGGCGACAATGCTCTGTAAGAAAGCCAGTGAGGAGGTGTAGTTGGTTCTTTCTGAGATCCAAATATCTTTTGGATCTTGCAGTTTTAAAATTCCGAATAAACTTTTTGGAGTGATCCAACCCTGGGAGTTGCCAGAGTGTTTCTCTTTCAGTTTTCTCCTTCTCCAGAAACTCCTTCTTATATGTACATTTTTCTATACCACTAAAATGTTCTGGGCCAGTGAGTGGTTTCCGAGCGGACTTAGATCTTATAAACTATCGCCTGGTTTGTCAGTCTACAAACTGAAATTTTATCGGCGTACAGGACAGATTACAGTAGTTTACCAAAGAGTGGTAATTTGTTCGTTTGTTGCCTCAAATTGTCTTTGGAATTTCCTGATATTTTCGAATTTCGGCTTGTCAAGCACTGGACTATCGGCACATCGTCATTTCGTAAACTAAATGAAAAAAACCTTGGGTTTGTTAATGACTGCAAACATTTTATGACATTTTGACATTTTATGCTTGTGCTTTACAGAAGGTTAGTAAAGATTGGAACTCTGTTGCCTCAAAATTTACATCGTAAGAGTCATTTTATGCTTCGGTCATTTTATGCCTTGCCCTCCCTAGTCTTTTTCGTCGAACAAGAAATTGAGCTATCGGCGTACATACTAGGCTATAGGCCTACAGCTACTCACAGACTGGACTATCGTCTCACAGATCTTAGAACATAATTATTTTGCACCTTCTGCTTGTCACTGGTTGCTGCTTTACAGTAGATTAGTGAGGATTGTTGCCTTAAAATTGGCAAAAGAAAGAGTCTGTTCATGCCAAATAAGTGACTCTCTATCGAGACTTTCTTGTCAAACAAAAGACTGAATTTTCGGCCTGTATACTAAACTATAGGCCTACAGACTGGACTATAGACTCACATACTAGACTATCCGCAGACAGATCTTAGTAATTTCAAAGACCTTCGGTTTGTTTCTGGTTGCCGTTGGTATCCAACAACTCATTCCTGTGCCTAACGATATGTTAGTAAGGATTCGAACTTTGTTTCCTCAAAATTGGCATCGAAAGAGTCTGTTCATGCCAAATAAGTGGCCTCACTCTCTCGAGACTTTCTTCTCAAACAGAAAAATGAATTATCGGCTTACATACTACACTATAAGCCTACAGACTGGACTATCGACTCACAGACTAGACTATCCGCAGACAGATCTTAGTAATTTCGAAGACCTTCGGTTTGGTACTGATTGCCGTTGGGATCCAACAACTCATTCCTGTGCTATACAATATCAGCATCTCAGAGGTAAGGTGTGTTACGTCACAAAATCGAAATTAGTGTTAAGAGAGATTTTTCAGTTACAGTATTTTTTGAAAGAATGTTTACTGCCATTTGGCGAAATGATGTACCTAGGGAGTTGAAAATGTGTTCCACTAGCTAGAATTCACTAAGACGAATCCAATATTATAGATAACGTGTGTTTGACAAAATGTGACTTAACACACTTTACCTCTGAGGTGCTGATATGTTAGCAAGGACTCGGACTTTGTTTCCTCAAAATTGGCTTGGAAAGAGTCTGTTTATGCGAATTCAGTGGCTCTACTCTCTTGAGACTTTCCTGTCAGACAACAGACTAAACTATGGGCATACATACTAAACTATAGGCTACTGACTTGACCATCGACTCACAGACTAGACTATCGGCACACAGTTCTTGGTATTTTGAAAAACAAAGAAAAAATGGAAATTCGGTTTGTCACTGATTGCTGTTGGGATCCAACATCTTATTCTTGTACAGTAGGTTAGTAAGGATTGAGACTCTGTTGTCTTAAAATTGGCATCGGAAGTGTCTGTTTATGCTTTGGTTTACGCCTTGACCTCTCGAGACTTTCCTATCGAATAAGAGACTGAACTATTGGCCTACATACTGAACTATCAGCCTACAGAGTGGACTATCGTCCTAGGAACTAGACTATGGGCACACAGACCAAAGAATAGAAAGTGTCTGTTTATTCCAGATAAGTGGCATTTCCCTCTCGAGACTTTCCTGTTGAACAGCTGACTGAAGTATCGGCCTACAGACTAGACTATCGGCACACAGAGTAGACTATCGGCACACAGACTAGACTATCGGCACACAGATTCCGGAAATTACGAAATCCAAAAAAGGAGTAACCTTTGGTTAGTCATTGGTGGCACTTGAAATCCACCGTCTCATTCCGGTGCTTTACAGAACGTTAGCAAGGACTTTGTTGTCTCAAAAATGGGAGTTTTCTCATGACGAATACCTAACCGCGCCTTCTCTAGAATATCCAGAATTGTGGAAGAGGACGGGCCCGGTAAATCGCAGATCTCCGTGGCACGTTTCGTTCTTACTGTTACGGATCGTGCAAATCATGTCGCATTCCACCAGAAGGCGTTGTACACGCGGTCACGACTTCGGTGTCGCTTATTCAATTAACGTTTTCGTGCTCTACGATCGGTTGGAACACTTGGCGTGGCTGCAGATACGTATTGTTAAACACCGGATGATATCACCGTCGGACAAGGTAAAAACGTCGAAAGGAACATTGGTGTTCCCACTTCATCCTGACGGCAACGCCTTGTGGAATTCCGGATGGTTTTCATGGAGTTTTAACTCCTTTTATCATGATATTGAGGTTATGTCTACAGGAGGTATAACAAGACTTTCTATGAATGACCATATAAATATATATAATATATACTAACTACCAAAGAAACAGCAACACCCAGAAGGAGCTGTTTGAATTCTATTTTTTTTTTATAAAACATAGATAGTATAGCAAAGAATGAATGATTAAGATTTGGTGAAAATAATCGTGAAGGCTTTTTCATGTGAACATTTTTTGTTACTTAAATATTGTAGTCGTTTCTTTAAGTTTTACAACAAACCAGCTGTTCAGGGAAATCCAATGTCGATGTTCAGTTGTTGTTAAAAGGCTTAGAGCACGTGTACGCTAAGTGAATTTGAAAGGATCAAATAATCGCTATACGGAAGGCAGGGTTGTCATTTCGAGAAGTCGCTAACCATACCAATTAAAATCCATCTACTGTTATGAGATGTAGTCAAGCGTGGTTTGATAATTCCCAAAATCGAAGAAGAGTAGGTACCGGACGTTGAAAGAGCACAATTGAAGATGAAGATCGACGTCTGAGACTTTTGGCCATTAGAGACCGATTTGCGACAACTCGATCTTTGGCTGATGAGTGGTTAGGAGAACAAGGCCATCCTGTAACTGTCTGAATGGTTTACCGCCGTATAAGTTCGGACTGCAGCATTATCGACACCATCCCTTGTTACCTCTAACGATTGAGCATCGCCGGCAACTATTACAGTGGTGTAGAGAACGGCACCATTGGAATATGGAATGGCATCAGATTGTCGTTTCTGATTAATCTCGATTCTCTCTGGGTGCACATGATGGCCGAAGAAGGGCTAAACGACGTCATATACACTGGACAGTAGGCGTCATGGTAAGGGGTGCTATTGCACACGCAAAAAGGTCATCTTTGGTCTTTATTCGTGGTAACATGATAACGGTGCGTTACCTTCAAGAAATAGTGCCATATGTTCTCCCTTACCTTGACCAGCTCGAGAATCAAATATTTCAGCAAGATAATGCTCGACTTCATGTCGGAGTCAGTTTAAACTTTTTTGAAATTCAGGATTCTAAAGGTGAGCTTCTAGTAGGAGTACGACATCTCGTATTTTTTTTTAAGGTTCTAGGACTTTTCTGGTTTTTCCGGAAGTGACATCAACTTTCGTTTTTCAGAAGGGAAAACCCATTTTTTACTGCATAAATATATTCTCGATTGAATTCTGAGTCTTTTTGATTCCAAAAGTTTGAATTTTCCCGAGACAATTCGAGATTTTTTCATTGAAAAATCCTCATTTAAGAGAATCTCCGAGAAGAAAGGCTGATGCTTCTTTTCCGATAGCGTGATTTTCAGTTTATGATACAGGAGGTAACAAATTCTTTGTCACAGTTAGCAGTGACGAAACATCAAAAAATCGTTTTTTTTTCAAATTGGAAGCCCATTTTTCGAAGCATTTTCGAAATCTTCGTCAAAAAATAATGGGAGCATACGTCGAAGACTGAATATGAATATTTTTCGAGATATTCAGGAGAAACGATTTTGTCTTCAATTTTCAATCTCATTCCGAATGTGTTTCATTACTGTAATAAGCGGTTAAGTGGAATTTATGGAAATCTGTTTTCGAGAAAATATTTTCTTATAGTTCAGACGAGTTCAGTTTTTCTTCATTTTTTAAAGCTAAGGATAATGTCCGCAAATTCTTAATTCTGGAAAATTTCTTTTTTGTCATGGTAGGGAAATTTGAATTTTCAGTAATGAAATTGTTATATGTTATTCTTTCACAAGCATTGAAAATTATTACAAATTATTTTTTCTACATTCCTGAGAATTTTTAACGTTGACTTCACCAATACTCACATTGAGAATTTTAAACCAATTGTTGCTCTCTCATTATAGATGATAATTCTAGAACTCAACTCCTCTGAACTATAGAAAATATTTTCTCAATAACAGAGATTTCCAAAAGTTACACTTGAAAGCTAATTATTTCCCTGTAGAAAAACACATTCGGAATGAGATTGAAAATTGAAGAAAAAATCGTTTTTCCTGAATACCTCGAAAAATATTCATTTTGGAATAAAAGTCTTGGACGTATGCTCCAATTATTTTTTGACGAAGGTTTCGAAAATGATTCGATAAAAGGGGTTCCAATTTGAAAAAAAAAACATTTTTTGATGTTTCATCACTTCTAACTTTGACAAAGAATTTGTGATCTCCTGTATCATATTCTGAAAATCACGCTATCGGAAACCAAGCATCAGCATTTCTTCTCGGAGATTCTCAAAAATGAGAATTTTTAATGAAAACACCTCGAAGTGGTCTATCTTTCAACAGAGTTCAATTTTGAGATTATTTTTCGTATTTCCTCATTTAAAGAGAATTTTCTCGGTAAAATTCAAACTTCCGGAATCAAAAAGACTCAGAATTCAATGGAGAATCTATTCATGCAATAAAAAAATGGGTCTTCCCATTTGAAAAACGAAAGTTGATGTCACTTCCGGAAAACCCGGAAGTCCTAGAACCTTAAAAAAATACAGGATGATTCATAACTATTGGGACATAGGCTGAGGGGAGATTGTTTGGACCAAAATATGGCGGTAGGACCAAATATACCTCAATAAAATATTGCTATGGAAAAAGATAGAGGGCGTTGAAGTTTTTTTTTTCGAAGCTTGAAAGTCAATTATTAAAAGAATTAGAAAAGGCATAGAAGTCGGAGGAGGCCACGTAGAACATTCAATTAAAGTTTTTTTATGTTTCATCATTTTGATTATGCTTTATCGTCGAAATAAATAAATAAAATAAATGAATCGTTACTTCAAGTCCCCTTCTGATGATCTGAACTATTCAATTGTGTTTTTCTTAAAAACGAATGAAAAAATTCACATTAGCAAAAAACGAAAAAAAATTCAACTTGAACGCCCTCTATCTTTTTCCACAGCAATATTTTATTGTGGTATATTTGGTTCTATCGCCATATTTTAGTCCAAAAAATCTGCCCTTAGCCTATGTCCCAATAGTTAAGAATCACCCTGTATACGAGAAGTCATCTTCTCACTTGAAGCTCACCTTTAGAATTTCAATCCTGAATCTTGTGTCTTTCCTAAAAATATTCCATAGAGTCATATTCGTGAATAACCCTGTATGAAAGATAATACTACCCTAAGACATTCGAAAACAGTGTTCATTGGCTCTCTAGACAGGAGTCGTTTTATTCAACGAAATAGGATGCCTAGTCTCATCCACTAAGACTTGGAGGTTATGTCCGACAAGACCGAAATGCAAATTATAAACCTCCTATATCCGCTTCCCATACTGTTATCCAACGCATTCAACTGAGCTCTTTAATGAATACACACTCACGTGTAACATTTACGAATCTGGGAAAGTGAAAGTCATCCTTAAACAAGCTACGTTATCATGTTCTGTATAACATCGGCATTTCCTTGCCAGGCATTTCAAGTATGTATCGAACGGCACTGGCGAAAAGTCAAAGGGTGCGTTTGTTTGATTTATGTTAAGTTATCTGTGAGTTGACTCTGCGTTTGAAACGCAAATAGGTGGGTTTTTCTACGGAAGATAGCACAAGTTGAGAATGCGCGAGTTTTAAAGTTGATCATCAATTGAGTTCTTGAGGAAGTCTGTAGGATGTTGCTTATCCAGTGTTTCAACAGCAACAGCCACAATGACATACTGAGACAGAATGAACACCCTAGATCTTGTGATTTAACACGAAATTGACAACATATTTCCAGGGTGAGTCTTTGAATACATTTGTATTTTATTTTTAACAGTGGGTCTGAAAACATTTCCTCCGATTTCGATTTGAATTTTTTAAATGACCTATGCCAGCCCTGGAAACCTGCCTACTGAAGTTTTTTCGAGCATCGAAATTTGAATCTTGGAAATCATTTAGCGTGATATGAAATAAGCGAATATTTGAAACAGATTGGACACATATTTTTATTCGTTATCTTAGACCAAGAATCCTCTGAAGATGCCTACCGCAGATGTAGGTCAAATAATTCCTAATACATCAGAGCCAATAAGCCTGGAAGACTTCCTTAATGTCTTATTATTGTAAAATTACTCAAAATTGAGGCACTTCATGGGGAAAAATGAAGAATATTATGAATTATCCAAAGTGGCGAAATATTTATCAAATAAAGCAATTTACACGTGTTTACTCTTAAGAGCTGGGTCCTGGTTCCTTTGAATTTCTTCTAAATTTATGGAATGGTACGTCATGGTCATAATGAAGAAACTTAAAGAAATGGGTGGAATTTTGTATTCGGAGAAGATTAATCTCGAAAATCAGAAACTGTATTTAGAAAATCATTTCAAAATTTTTCATGATATCTGAATGAATCTGAGGGCGATGTATGATGTATGATATATTTCTGAAACAGGAAAAAAAATGGCGATTCTTTTCAAGCTATTTGAAACTATTGTTTCCATAAGAAAGAACACAACTTTTTGATATATCTCAGCAAGGAAATCTCTTGGGAAAAAACAAAGAACGCTACTGGATTGCTATGAAAAATGTTTTCATTTCAACATCCTAGCACAAACAGAAACGGAGATAATGGCCAAAGTTGAAGTCTCCCAAATTTCAATTTTGGCCTATAACTCGAAAACAAAAGAAGATAGAGGAATGCAGTTGATGGATAGCATTATCAGTTTCTCTAAAAAAGACGACCGTAAAGTTCCATTCATTTTCCTCTATCTCTCACGGTCAAAAAGTTGTAGGTCAGGTATCACCAATTTTGTCCACCCTTTACAAGTCAAGAGATCACCCTGCATAGGAATCACCCTGTATACTAGGTACTTTTTTCAAATCCGAAAAATCATCATTATACGGTCACTCCCACCTGTAGAGTCGTTTATGTATCTGATTCTGAAAGAAAATTACCGTCAGATATTGAGTGGTTCGCGCGAATGAGCAAAAAGCATTATCAAGTTCTATTTCATAAATGTGCAGAAATCTTGAGGCGGATGGGAAAATATTCTGTGAATGAAAACTTACTGTAATTCACGACTCGATACCCAGATGTTTCCTGAGATTGTTATCAATATTTCAAAGTACTGTTTCACGGTACGATTTTGTTTTCCGTTAAACAGGCGGCGTTTGAAGAGATGGTGGGAGTTGTAGACCATAAAAGACTACGGAGATGATAGGAATCTATATACGAACGTTTTCAATGAAAATATGAAAATTAAATTTTTTTATGGATTTTTAACAGCTCCTTCTAAATTGGATTAAAGTGTTTCTTTTGACCTCAGGAATCTTGTCTCGACATGTGCAATACTGATTGAGCATTTAACAGCATTTTCCCTATTTCAGTATCGTAATCAGTTCATAACAATACTAAGGGCCGGTTTTACAATCGAAAGTTAACCTTTATGGTTAGGTTACCGGCACTCGATGGTTAACTCGTACCTGGCGTTTTACAATAATTTTACCGATGGAGGTTTCGTAACCATGAGTTGAGTTTAAATTTGATTAAGTTGGTAGAAAAAAATGGTTCTTTTGATCTAAATAGTAGGTCGGACGCATTAACGAATTTATAAGACGTCATATTCATCAAAAGATCTGAGGCGGCCAATTTCGAAAAAATTACGGACAAAGCAGAGTAAGCCTCTAAATTCAAAATTTCATTTTTTATTTCACATAATTTATTTTGTAAGTCTGAAGGACTTAGCTCAATTGCCTTAAATGCAGCTATTTATTTATGTATTTTATTTTCAAGAGGAGTATCTAGAATGAATATCTTACGTCGAAAAATTGGCATTGATGGATAAGAAATGTGCCTTGCAGATTATTAAAATCGATGATTGATTTATACAAGAATATATTTAAAGTTTTTTATTTCAGTTTAATAAATGTTTCCACAGTTTTGTCTATGCATACATGAGTTCAATTATTTCTGTTATTCAATCTTTTGAAATACATGTTTATGAAGGTATCTCTAGTAGAAGTACTTGTATTATGCCTTTGATCGGGAAATTCTGAAAGATCAACATTTGTAGTGAATTCTACAGCAGCTTCTTCTTCATCATTGACTGGAGGGATCAATTCTTTTTGGTCACATGCTATGTTATGAAGAATGGCTGTTGCCACAATCACAGCTTGAGCTGTATCTAATTTGACACTCATTCCTATGGTAAAGGCTGGAAAGCGACGTTTCCACACACCATACTGCCTCTCAACAACATTTCTTGTACGAATGTGTGATTCGTTAAATAAGCTTTCAGAAGGTGTCCTTGGATTTGCTAAAGGTGTAATTAAATAAGGCTTAATTCCATAGCCACTATCTCCTACATTCTTATGAAAAAGAGAGCTAAAATAATACAATAGATGTTGAAACAAAAAGAACCTAAGCTGAGGTAAAAAAAGAACGAGGTATCATAACATTCTTCGTATGATACTAAAGAATCAAAACTGACAATATTTAAGAGTATTGATAGCTCTAGTTACACGTCTCACAACCAAACTTGCAGTTGCTTTGCTGACACCAGCAAAATCTCCATTACATCTCAAGAATGATCCAGAAGCATAATAGTTTGTGAGTAGAAGCTGCTGACTTGCAGATAGACAATAATTTCTGAAAATAAAATCTTTTTTATAAAAATGTACTTAAAAAGTATTGCATTTTAACTACCTTCTAGTTGGATGAGCTATCAAATGTTCTATTTGGCTGAGAATATCCAAAACGCATCTTTTCGATAATCTGAATCGTTTGAAAAAATCATCATCGTCGTAAATATCGAAATAATTTGGTCTATGATGGATCACCTTAGGTCTACGACATTGTTTAATAAGTCAGTCATCTACGATAATCCTCTTCATCACTGCTATAACCGTTTATATCATAACCCATTAAATCCATATTAACAGAAAATCTGAAGTGTAATTATCAACCAAAATAAATTTCGAATCAAAGAAAAACGAAACAACATTCGATTTTAGGTTATATACATATACATTTTTGAATAATTCTATGGTTCTTGAATTAACTTCAGGTTTACCCACACTTTCGGTGTAGGTTAAGTTAACTGATAGTTAACCACGTTTCGTGCGATTGTAAAACGCCTAACCTGCAAAATTTCCTTAACCTAAAGTTAACCTTCGATTGTAAAACCGGGCCTGAAAGTAGGGCTGCAATGAAACTCATTACAGCATTGTTTCGAGTTATATTTTTTGTTCTGTGGTTGTCAGTACCGACCTCGGATCCTCTCAATTTTTAAATCAAATCAATTTAAATTCCGTCATCTGTCAAATTTCGTCAGTCACACCAACTGCCAAGATACAATACAAAAGTCACTATTTGAATTTCGGGAGCATTTCACAAAACTTGACTAAAATGGAGAAAATATCGTCTGATACTCGTTGCAGAAGGCAAAGGCAAAGGAACTCATTCTGCAAATTGTTTTGGAATATACTATTATTCAACTGTAAATTACTCTTTCATAGTATTTGAATGCTTTTTTCGATCAGATCGAATTCGATGACAAGAAAAGATGACATGAGATGATAATTTAGAAAGGAATATCTATCAAGAAAAAATTAAGTATTTTAGTTTGTTTTTAAGACTCGTACTTTCCATTTCCTACTGAGCTATTTGCAGATGAATGTAGCGATGGATTATTAGGAAAATGTTATTTTCGATCATTTGAAAAGATGGAAACGATTTCACAGAGTTTTGTGTCTTGTAGTAAACTTGAGACAGGTCTTGTAATATCCCCACCCTTCCTGAAAGGAGAAAACCATTCCAAATGCTTCCCGCATACTTTACATATGAAACTACTCCACATCATTCCCTCAAGATCGGTTCGCATGGATCCTCAGGAATGCTAGAATTCCAGGGCACAAGGTCAGCAAGCCTATTAGCCAACCTTATTTAGAGTGAAATCACATCTTACATAAGATGCAATAATGCGCGTGAGAAATCTGCACTGTCTTCTTGATTACCTCTTCAGGAGAAAATATGGGATTTCACGCTGATTTTTGCCTCCATCTTATGTTTCTTCGAAAAATAGAACAAAAAGATAAGTGCCTTACTTTCTGAACGCATCTCTTTGGACTATAGAGTTTAGACTCAGTTGTGGAATAATTGTAATTAATGAAAAATAAGATATCTATTAATTTTTCTCATTTATCCTATTTTGTCTCATCCTGCTTAAAGTAAAGAGAAACAAACTAAGATTTTTTTATCAAATATATTACAGTTGAAATTGAGGAAATTATTCAACTCATTGCCAGAATATTGATTAATATTGTTTATTTCATGATCCATGGAATAAACGCAGTTGCATCTTTCTGTACGACCCAAAATGAAACATTAGTAAGAATACATTTCACTTATGACAGAAATATCCATCTGAGATATATATGGACATTCTTTTTGACAAGAATATTCACTATACATAATAGAACTCAACCCAGAGATATAAAGAGTATAATATAAACTGCTCCAGAGGAGTTAGGGATATTGACTTAAATTTATATTAATATGTTGAAGTTGCAGGAAATAAAATTAATTTCAGCCTGCAGGTCTGCCGCGTATAAAGGGTGGTTAAGAAAGATCGAGTAAAATAACGAAATTTCATTCCCAGAAAATTCTAGCATTTTTACACTGAGTTGCAGGAACGTCCATTAAAATTTAATGCCGCCTTAATTCTCCCTTAAACGGAATATCCATAGACGGTAGCCATGGAGACTCCGTTTAATGGAGAATTGAGGCGGCATTAAATTTAATGGACGTTCCTGCAACTCAGGGTAAGACTATCAATACAATGTATGGCCTCCACGGGCATTAATAACTGCTTGACATCATCTTTGCATACTACACACGAGGTTGTTGAACGATGGGGTCTGGCATTATCGTCCATAAAAATGAAATTTTCACCAATGTATGGGACAAATGGCACTACATGCTCTTCAAAAAGGTTCCTTATATACTTATCAGCATTCATAGCTCCATGATCAACGACCACTAGGTCTGTACGATCAGTCAAAGATATTCCACCCTATACCATAATCGATCCTCCCCATAAACCAGTAGTATTCAGGAAATTTCACTGAGCATATCTTTCATGTGGACGTCTGTATACAAGGGAACGTCGATCACAATGGTAGAGGCAGAATCTAGACTCATCTGTGAAGAGAACTCTTTCCCAATCGGCCTCTTTCCAATGGATATGCTCTCTCGCAAAATCCAAACGCGTCCTTCGATGGGCAGGGGTAAGAGCTGGGCCTCTTGCCCCGACACGGGGCCTTAAATCATATTCTCTGAGGCGATTTCTTATTGTCTGAGTCCTAATTTGCACCGCATGAGTTTGCTCAAGGTTATTTTGAATGAGGCGAGCGGTTGCAAACCGTTGTCCCAACGAAGAACCTCTCAAGTAACGTTCTTGAATGGCAGTTGTTACCTGTGGTCTACCCTGTCCTGGTCTTCGGACATTCATACCTGTCTCCCTGAATCGCTGCAACATTCTGAACACACTTGTATGGGAAACTCCAAACCTTTCTGCGATTCTTGTGTGTGTCCACCCTTCTTCTCGCAAAACTACCGCTTGGGCACATTCCTCTTGGGTCAAATTGCGTGTTTCGCGTTGCATAGCGATCGAGTGTAGAAAATTAAACGAAAGAAAAACTATTGATCACTAGAATTGATCTAGAACATCTGATTTTAGAATGGAGCCAATACATTCAAAATCTGATAATATCATCATTTTTTATTCCTTCTGGGAAAAAAACATCTGTATTGAGGAAGAACGTTGAAAGTGGATAACATATGCATGCATAATTCTGAAACAAAAAATATCATTGAGAACACCTTCAGTTGTAGAATAAATTTGGGATTATGTGCGTTATATTATTATTATATAGTGATCTATGGGTGCACGTTGGAACGTTTGTTCTGTGTACATAACGCCTCCGAAATTTCTGTGACACGAGATACGCTAAACATTTTGTGCCTAAAACCTCTCAGAAATATATCTCTTATTGCCTTTCTCATTACAGAGCAGGGCCCAAAATTTTACGACGTGTTTATCATAAATTTGGCGTCGAGCAAGCACACGAGACGAATGATTTACTGTTCGAGCGAGAAACGGTGCGTTCCGAAGTGACCTGGGAAGTGACGGGAATGACGAAACCGAAAAATCATTTCCGGCAGAACAATGGTCGCCATTGTTCGCAGAAACACATTAATCTGGAATCGTTCTGCGATATAGTTTCAGCGGAATAGTATGGAATTGGAGCCGGACGCGATCAATTGATTCGCTCGGGGTAATTGACTCGCGGATTATCATACCACGCATGAGGAGGTGGACAATGATCATCGCTGGTCTATTATATGAAACTACAAGCTTACAGACGAACTTCTATGAACTTTTATTAACGCAGGTAAAATCAATCTACTCTTAGGTGCCAAGACATATCTGTCACATTTGACCTACCCCAGTACGCACCTAAGAGTAGGTTGTTTTTACCTGTATATGATAATAAACAGTATATTTCATTGGTAAATGTACAGGGTGATTGTTTATATTTCACTCCACATGGAGGTAGCATAATATCCTATGTTTCCCTTGCTACGAAAGTGTCACCAAAATCCGCCATGTTGCGGTGCCAAATTTGTGTCGGGAATTTTGTATATTTGAATTTTTACAATTCGAAGTTTGTTTGGTTCTCTTTTTATGACCAAAACATGAATGAATAATGATCGAAACAAATCAAAGAGTCAAAATATCATAAGTACCTATTGCTTTTAATGAATTGATGAGTTGAATTTCGTACGGAACGAATAATTTATTCCTGTACTAATCATATGTACTATTTTTTTCAATTTACGTACATACAAATTTAGATAATATGCAATGAAACAAAAAGGTATCACAATAGATTTATCTCGTGTACCCCTATCAATTAAAATTTTATGCAACAATAATTAAACTATATCGTTTTTCCTAAAGTCAAAAAATTTAGCTTTTCACCATTAATTCGCGAATTATATCAGCATATACTGTACAAAATACCATTTTTTATATGTTTTTCCATTACATAGAACTGACAAAACCAACGAACGAATATTAAATAATGCCGAAATTGCAGAACCTACAGTTTAAATTACCTCGAGGTTACCGGTGTGAAAAGAGCGGCCAAAGATAGCGGCCGAAATTTACGGAAACACCCGAACGCCCAAGTCAGTGGCGTCCGGTGTCCCTTCTGTTTTCTCATAGGAATTCGAAGTTAGGTTGATTAAATGGGGGAATAATAAATAAAACGCGTATTTTTTATTTTGAATAGACGATTTTACGACAAAAAAAAATCGATATGAACATTCATATTTCGCACCGGACTCGTTTTATTAATTTCTCGTGAACTTGAAGATGCCGATATGAGGAAGAGCTCCTTGCATTACCAGATTGGAGGGAAAGATTCCTGACGACGTATACTACTTGAACAGAGCAAAAAAATTGGACTTGCGATGGGGCCCTGGGGTTGAAATTTCAACCCCTAATTTTTCGGGTGGTGTTTCGATCAGAACGCGAAATCCTTGCATAATCATATTCACAGGAAAAATTCACTTGGTTATCATCATCAAATAGCACGAAAAAAATTTGACTTGCGATGGGGCCCTGGGGTTGAAATTTCATCCCTTAACTTTTCGGGTGGTGTTTCGATCAGAACGCGGAATCCTTGCATAATCATATTCACAGGAAAAATTCACTTGGTTATCATCATCAAATAGCACGAAAAAAATTTGTCTTGCGATGGGGCCCTGGGGTTGAAATTCCAACCCCTAATTTTTCGGGTGGTGTTTCGATCAGAACGCGGAATCCTTGCATAATCATATTCACAGGAAAAATTCACTTGGTTATCATCATCAAATAGCGCAGAAAAAATTTGACTTGCGATAGGGCCCTGGGGTTAAAATTTCATCCCTTAACTTTTCCGGTCAATTTTCGTACAGAACGCGTGATCCTTGCATAATCATATTAACAGGAAAAATTCACTTGGGCATCATCATCAAATAGCACGAAAAAAATTTGTCTTGCGATGGGGCCCTGGGGTTGAAATTTCAACCCCTAATTTTTCGGGTGGTGTTTCGATCAGAACGCGGAATCCTTGCATAATCATATTCACAGGAAAAATTCACTTGGTTATCATCATCAAATAGCGCAAAAAAAATTCGACTTGCGATGGGGCCCTGGGGTTGAAATTTCATCCCTTAACTTTTCGGGTGGTGTTTCGATCAGAACGCGGAATCCTTGCATAATCATATTCACAGGAAAAATTCACTTGGTTATCATCATCAAATAGCGCAAAAAAAATTCGACTTGCGATGGGGCCCTGGGGTTGAAATTTCAACCCCTAATTTTTCGGGTGGTGTTTCGATCAGAACGCGGAATCCTTGCATAATCATATTCACAGGAAAAATTCACTTGGTTATCATCATCAAATAGCGCAAAAAAAATTCGACTTGCGATGGGGCCCTGGGGTTGAAATTTCAACCCCTAATTTTTCGGGTGGTGTTTCGATCAGAACGCGGAATCCTTGCATAATCATATTCACAGGAAAAATTCACTCGGTTATCATCATCAACTAGCGCAGAAAAAATTTGACTTGCGATGGGGCCCTGGGGTTGAAAATTCATCCCTTAACTTTTCCGGTCAATTTTCGTACAGAACGCGTGATCCTTGCATAATCATATTAACAGGAAATATTCACTTAGTTATCATCATCAAATAGCTCAAAAAAAATTTGACTTGCGATGGGGCTCTGGGGTTGAAATTTCATCCCTTTACTTTTCCGGTCAATTTTCGTACAGAACGCGTGATCCTTGCATAATCATATTAACAGGAAAAATTGACTTGGTTATCATCATCAAATAGCACGAAAAAAATTTGACTTGCGATGGGGCCCTGGGGTTGAAATTTCATCCCTTAACTTTTCATGTGGTGTTTCGATCAGAACGCGGAATCCTTGCATAATCATATTCACAGGAAAAATTCACTTGGTTATCATCATCAAATAGCGCAGAAAAAATTTGACTTGCGATGGGGCCCTGGGGTTGAAATTTCATCCCTTAACTTTTCATGTGGTGTTTCGATCAGACACGGAATCCTTGCATAATCATATTCACAGGAAAAATTCACTTGGTTATCATCATCAAATAGCGCAGAAAAAATTTGACTTGCGATGGGGCCCTGGGGTTGAAATTTCATCCCTTAACTTTTCCCGTCAATTTTCGTACAGAACGCGTGATCCTTGCATAATCATATTCACAGGAAAAATTCACTTGGTTATTAGCATCAAATAGCTCAAAAAAAATTTGACTTGCGATGGGGCCCTGGGGTTGAAATTTCATCCCTTAACTTTTCCGGTCAATTTTCGTACAGAACGCGGAATCCTTGCATAATCATATTCACAGGAAAAATTCACTTGGTTATCATCATCAAATAGCACGAAAAAAATTTGTCTTGCGATGGGGCCCTGGGGTTGAAATTTCAACCCCTAATTTTTCGGGTGGTGTTTCGATCAGAACGCGGAATCCTTGCATATTCATATTCACAGGAAAAATTCACTTGGTTATCATCATCAAATAGCGCAGAAAAAATTTGACTTGCGATAGGGCCCTGGGGTTAAAATTTCATCCCTTTACTTTTCCGGTCAATTTTCGTACAGAACGCGTGATCCTTGCATAATCATATTAACAGGAAAAATTCACTTGGGCATCATAATCAAATAGCGCAAAAAAAATTCGACTTGCGATGGGGCCCTGGGGTTGAAATTTCATCCCTTAACTTTTCGGGTGGTGTTTCGATCAGAACGCGGAATCCTTGCATAATCATATTCACAGGAAAAATTCACTTGGTTATCATCATCAAATAGCGCAAAAAAAATTCGACTTGCGATGGGGCCCTGGGGTTGAAATTTCAACCCCTAATTTTTCGGGTGGTGTTTCGATCAGAACGCGGAATCCTTGCATAATCATATTAACAGGAAATATTCACTTAGTTATCATCATCAAATAGCTCAAAAAAAAATTTGACTTGCGATGGGGCTCTGGGGTTGAAATTTCATCCCTTTACTTTTCCGGTCAATTTTCGTACAGAACGCGTGATCCTTGCATAATCATATTAACAGGAAAAATTCACTTGGGCATCATAATCAAATAGCGCAAAAAAAATTCGACTTGCGATGGGGCCCTGGGGTTGAAATTTCATCCCTTAACTTTTCGGGTGGTGTTTCGATCAGAACGCGGAATCCTTGCATAATCATATTCACAGGAAAAATTCACTTGGTTATCATCATCAAATAGCGCAAAAAAAATTCGACTTGCGATGGGGCCCTGGGGTTGAAATTTCAACCCCTAATTTTTCGGGTGGTGTTTCGATCAGAACGCGGAATCCTTGCATAATCATATTAACAGGAAATATTCACTTAGTTATCATCATCAAATAGCTCAAAAAAAATTTGACTTGCGATGGGGCTCTGGGGTTGAAATTTCATCCCTTTACTTTTCCGGTCAATTTTCGTACAGAACGCGTGATCCTTGCATAATCATATTAACAGGAAAAATTGACTTGGTTATCATCATCAAATAGCACGAAAAAAATTTGACTTGCGATGGGGCCCTGGGGTTGAAATTTCATCCCTTAACTTTTCGGGTGGTGTTTCGATCAGAACGCGGAATCCTTGCATAATCATATTCACAGGAAAAATTCACTTGGTTATCATCATCAAATAGCACGAAAAAAATTCGACTTGCGATGGGGCCCTTGGGTTGAAATTTCAACCCCTAATTTTTCGGGTGGTGTTTCGATCAGAACGCGGAATCCTTGCATAATCATATTCACAGGAAAAATTCACTTGGTTATCATCATCAAATAGCACGAAAAAAATTTGACTTGCGATGGGGCCCTGGGGTTGAAATTTCATCCCTTAACTTTTCGGGTGGTGTTTCGATCAGAACGCGGAATCCTTGCATAATCATATTCACAGGAAAAATTCACTTGGTTATCATCATCAAATAGCACGAAAAAAATTTGACTTGCGATGGGGCCCTGGGGTTGAAATTTCATCCCTTAACTTTTCATGTGGTGTTTCGATCAGACACGGAATCCTTGCATAATCATATTCACAGGAAAAATTCACTTGGTTATCATCATCAAATAGCGCAGAAAAAATTTGACTTGCGATGGGGCCCTGGGGTTGAAATTTCATCCCTTAACTTTTCCCGTCAATTTTCGTACAGAACGCGTGATCCTTGCATAATCATATTCACAGGAAAAATTCACTTGGTTATTAGCATCAAATAGCTCAAAAAAAATTTGACTTGCGATGGGGCCCTGGGGTTGAAATTTCATCCCTTAACTTTTCCGGTCAATTTTCGTACAGAACGCGGAATCCTTGCATAATCATATTCACAGGAAAAATTCACTTGGTTATCATCATCAAATAGCACGAAAAAAATTTGTCTTGCGATGGGGCCCTGGGGTTGAAATTTCAACCCCTAATTTTTCGGGTGGTGTTTCGATCAGAACGCGGAATCCTTGCATATTCATATTCACAGGAAAAATTCACTTGGTTATCATCATCAAATAGCGCAGAAAAAATTTGACTTGCGATAGGGCCCTGGGGTTAAAATTTCATCCCTTTACTTTTCCGGTCAATTTTCGTACAGAACGCGTGATCCTTGCATAATCATATTAACAGGAAAAATTCACTTGGGCATCATAATCAAATAGCGCAAAAAAAATTCGACTTGCGATGGGGCCCTGGGGTTGAAATTTCATCCCTTAACTTTTCGGGTGGTGTTTCGATCAGAACGCGGAATCCTTGCATAATCATATTCACAGGAAAAATTCACTTGGTTATCATCATCAAATAGCGCAAAAAAAATTCGACTTGCGATGGGGCCCTGGGGTTGAAATTTCAACCCCTAATTTTTCGGGTGGTGTTTCGATCAGAACGCGGAATCCTTGCATAATCATATTAACAGGAAATATTCACTTAGTTATCATCATCAAATAGCTCAAAAAAAATTTGACTTGCGATGGGGCTCTGGGGTTGAAATTTCATCCCTTTACTTTTCCGGTCAATTTTCGTACAGAACGCGTGATCCTTGCATAATCATATTAACAGGAAAAATTCACTTGGGCATCATAATCAAATAGCGCAAAAAAAATTCGACTTGCGATGGGGCCCTGGGGTTGAAATTTCATCCCTTAACTTTTCGGGTGGTGTTTCGATCAGAACGCGGAATCCTTGCATAATCATATTCACAGGAAAAATTCACTTGGTTATCATCATCAAATAGCGCAAAAAAAATTCGACTTGCGATGGGGCCCTGGGGTTGAAATTTCAACCCCTAATTTTTCGGGTGGTGTTTCGATCAGAACGCGGAATCCTTGCATAATCATATTAACAGGAAATATTCACTTAGTTATCATCATCAAATAGCTCAAAAAAAATTTGACTTGCGATGGGGCTCTGGGGTTGAAATTTCATCCCTTTACTTTTCCGGTCAATTTTCGTACAGAACGCGTGATCCTTGCATAATCATATTAACAGGAAAAATTGACTTGGTTATCATCATCAAATAGCACGAAAAAAATTTGACTTGCGATGGGGCCCTGGGGTTGAAATTTCATCCCTTAACTTTTCGGGTGGTGTTTCGATCAGAACGCGGAATCCTTGCATAATCATATTCACAGGAAAAATTCACTTGGTTATCATCATCAAATAGCACGAAAAAAATTCGACTTGCGATGGGGCCCTTGGGTTGAAATTTCAACCCCTAATTTTTCGGGTGGTGTTTCGATCAGAACGCGGAATCCTTGCATAATCATATTCACAGGAAAAATTCACTTGGTTATCATCATCAAATAGCACGAAAAAAATTTGACTTGCGATGGGGCCCTGGGGTTGAAATTTCATCCCTTAACTTTTCGGGTGGTGTTTCGATCAGAACGCGGAATCCTTGCATAATCATATTCACAGGAAAAATTCACTTGGTTATCATCATCAAATAGCACGAAAAAAATTCGACTTGCGATGGGGCCCTTGGGTTGAAATTTCAACCCCTAATTTTTCGGGTGGTGTTTCGATCAGAACGCGGAATCCTTGCATAATCATATTCACAGGAAAAATTCACTTGGTTATCATCATCAAATAGCACGAAAAAAATTTGACTTGCGATGGGGCCCTGGGGTTGAAATTTCATCCCTTAACTTTTCGGGTGGTGTTTCGATCAGAACGCGGAATCCTTGCATAATCATATTCACAGGAAAAATTCACTTGGTTATCATCATCAAATAGCGCAGAAAAAATTTGACTTGCGATGGGGCCCTGGGGTTGAAATTTCATCCCTTAACTTTTCCGGTCAATTTTCGTACAGAACGCGTGATCCTTGCATAATCATATTCACAGGAAAAATTCACTTGGTTATCATCATCGAATAGCGCAGAAAAAATTTGACTTGCGATGGGGCCCTGGGGTTGAAATTTCATCCCTTAACTTTTCCGGTCAATTTTCGTACAGAACGCGTGATCCTTGCATAATCATATTAACAGGAAAAATTCACTTGGGCATCAGCATCAAATAGCTCAAAAAAAATTTGACTTGCGATGGGGCCCTGGGGTTGAAATTTCATCCCTTAACTTTTCCGGTCAATTTTCGTACAGAACGCGTGATCCTTGCATAATCATATTCACAGGAAAAATTCACTTGGTTATCATCATCAAATAGCGCAGAAAAAATTTGACTTGCGATAGGGCCCTGGGGTTGAAATTTCATCCCTTAACTTTTCCGGTCAATTTTCGTACAGAACGCGTGATCCTTGCATAATTATATTAACAGGAAAAATTCACTTGGGCATCATAATCAAATAGCGCAAAAAAAATTCGACTTGCGATGGGGCCCTGGGGTTGAAATTTCATCCCTTAACTTTTCGGGTGGTGTTTCGATCAGAATGCGGAAGCCTTGCATAATCATATTCACAGGAAAAATTCACTTGGTTATCATCATCAAATAGCGCAAAAAAAATTCGACTTGCGATGGGGCCCTGGGGTTGAAATTTCATCCCTTAACTTTTCGGGTGGTGATTCGATCAGAACGCGGAATCCTTGCATAATCATATTCACAGGAAAAATTCACTTGGTTATCATCATCAAATAGCACGAAAAAAATTTGTCTTGCGATGGGGCCCTGGGGTTGAAATTTCAACCCCTAATTTTTCGGGTGGTGTTTCGATCAGAACGCGGAATCCTTGCATAATCATATTCACAGGAAAAATTCACCTGGTTATCATCATCAAATAGCACGAAACCAAGTGAATTTTTCCTTTGAATATGATTATGCAAGGATTCCGCGTTCTGATCGAAACACCACCCGAAAAGTTAAGGGATGAAATTTCAACCCCAGGGCCCCATCGCAAGTCAAATTTTTGTCGTGCTATTTGATGATGATAACCAAGTTAATTTTTGCTGTTAATATGATTATGCAAGGATCACGCGTTCTGTACGAAAATTGACCGGAAAAGTTAAGGGATGAAATTTCAACCCCAGGGCCCCATCGCAAGTCAAATTTTTTTTGAGCTATTTGATGATGATAACCAAGTGAATTTTTCCTGTTGATATGATTATGCAAGGATCACGCGTTCTGTACGAAAATTGACCGGAATAGTTAAGGGATGAAATTTCAACCCCAGGGCCCCATCGCAAGTCAAATTTTTTCTGCGCTATTTGATGATGATAACCAAGTGAATTTTTCCTGTGAATATGATTATGCAAGGATTCCGCGTTCTGATCGAAACACCACCCGAAAATTTAAGGGATGAAATTTCAACCCCAGGGCCCCATCGCAAGTCAAATTTTTTTCGTGCTATTTAATGATGATAACCAAGTGAATTTTTCCTGTGAATATGATTATGCAAGGATTCCGCGTTCTGATCGAAACACCACCCGAAAAATTAGGGGTTGAAATTTCAACCCCAGGGCCCCATCGCAAGTCGAATTTTTTTTGCGCTATTTGATGATGATAACCAAGTGAATTTTTCCTGTGAATATTATTATGCAAGGATTCCGCGTTCTGATCGAAACACCACCCGAAAAGATAAGGGATGAAATTTCAACCCCAGGGCCCCATCGCAAGTCAAATTTTTTTCGTGCTATTTGATGATGATAACCAAGTGAATTTTTCCTGTGAATATGATTATGCAAGGATCACGCGTTCTGTACGAAAATTGACCGGAAAAGTTAAGGGATGAAATTTCAACCCCAGGGCCCCATCGCAAATCAAATTTTTTTTGAGCTATTTGATGATGATAACCAAGTGAATTTTTCCTGTCAATATGATTATGCAAGGATCACGCGTTCTGTACGAAAATTGACGGGAAAAGTTAAGGGATGAAATTTCAACCCCAGGGCCCCATCGCAAGTCGAATTTTTTTTGCGCTATTTGATGATGATAACCAAGTGAATTTTTCCTGTGAATATTATTATGCAAGGATTCCGCGTTCTGATCGAAACACCACCCGAAAAGATAAGGGATGAAATTTCAACCCCAGGGCCCCATCGCAAGTCAAATTTTTTTCGTGCTATTTGATGATGATAACCAAGTGAATTTTTCCTGTGAATATGATTATGCAAGGATCACGCGTTCTGTACGAAAATTGACCGGAAAAGTTAAGGGATGAAATTTCAACCCCAGGGCCCCATCGCAAATCAAATTTTTTTTGAGCTATTTGATGATGATAACCAAGTGAATTTTTCCTGTCAATATGATTATGCAAGGATCACGCGTTCTGTACGAAAATTGACGGGAAAAGTTAAGGGATGAAATTTCAACCCCAGGGCCCCATCGCAAGTCAAATTTTTTCTGCGCTATTTGATGATGATAACCAAGTGAATTTTTCCTGTGAATATGATTATGCAAGGATTCCGCGTTCTGATCGAAACACCACCCGAAAAGTTAAGGGATGAAATTTCAACCCCAGGACCCCATCGCAAGTAAAATTTTTTTCGTGCTATTTGATGATGATAACCAAGTGAATTTTTCCTGTGAATATGATTATGCAAGGATTCCGCGTTCTGATCGAAACACCACCCGAAAAATTAGGGGTTGAAATTTCAACCCCAGGGCCCCATCGCAAGTCGAATTTTTTTTGCGCTATTTGATGATGATAACCAAGTGAATTTTTCCTGTTAATATGATTATGCAAGGATCACGCGTTCTGTACGAAAATTGACCGGAAAAGTTAAGGGATGAAATTTCAACCCCAGGGCCCCATCGCAAGTCAAATTTTTTTTGCGCTATTTGATGATGATAACCAAGTGAATTTTTCCTGTGAATATGATTATGCAAGGATTCCGCGTTCTGATCGAAACACCACCCGAAAATTTAGGGGTTGAAATTTCAACCCCAGGGCCCCATCGCAAGTCCAATTTTTTTCGTGCTATTTGATGATGATAACAAAGTGAATTTTTCCTGTGAATATGATTATGCAAGGATTCCGCGTTCTGATCGAAACACCACCCGAAAAGTTAAGGGATGAAATTTCAACCCCAGGGCCCCATCGCAAGTCAAATTTTTTTCGTGCTATTTGATGATGATAACAAAGTGAATTTTTCCTGTTAATATGATTATGCAAGGATCACGCGTTCTGTACGAAAATTGACCGGAAAAGTTAAGGGATGAAATTTCAACTCCAGGGCCCCATCGCAAGTCAAATTTTTTTTGAGCTATTTGATGATGATAACCAAGTGAATTTTTCCTGTTAATATGATTATGCAAGGATCACGCGTTCTGTACGAAAATTGACCGGAAAAGTTAAGGGATGAAATTTCAACCCCAGGGCCCCATCGCAAGTCAAATTTTTTCTGCGCTATTTGATGATGATAACCAAGTGAAAATTTCCTGTGAATATGATTATGCAAGGATTCCGCGTTCTGATCGAAACACCACCCGAAAAGTTAAGGGATGAAATTTCAACCCCAGGGCCCCATCGCAAGTCAAATTTTTTTCGTGCTATTTGATGATGATAACCAAGTGAATTTTTCCTGTGAATATGATTATGCAAGGATTCCGCGTTCTGATCGAAACACCACCCGAAAAATTAGGGGTTGGAATTTCAACCCCAGGGCCCCATCGCAGGTCGAATTTTTTTCGTGCTATTTGATGATGATAACCAAGTGAATTTTTCCTGTTAATATGATTATGCAAGGATCACGCGTTCTGTACGAAAATTGACCGGAAAAGTTAAGGGATGAAATTTCAACCCCAGGGCCCCATCGCAAGTCAAATTTTTTCTGCGCTATTTGATGATGATAACCGAGTGAATTTTTCCTGTGAATATGATTATGCAAGGATTCCGCGTTCTGATCGAAACACCACCCGAAGATTTAGGGGTTGAAATTTCAACATCAGAGCCCCATCGCAAGTCCAATTTTTTTGCTCTGTTCAAGTAGTATACGTCGTCAGGAATCTTTCCCTTCAATCTGGTAATGCAAGGAGCTCTTCCTCATATCGGCATCTTCAAGTTCACGAGAAATTAATAAAACGAGTCCGGTGCGAAATATGAATGTTCATATCGACTTTTTTTTGTCGTAAAATCGTCTATTCAAAATAAAAAATACGCGTTTTATTTATTATTCCCCCATTTAATCAACCTAACTTCGAATTCCTATGAGAAAACAGAAGGGACACCGGACGCCACTGACTTGAGCGTTCGGGTGTTTCCGTAAATTTCGGCCGCTATCTTTGGCCGCTCTTTTCACACCGGTCTCGAGGTTGGGGTGTCAAATCCAGATTTGTTTAGGTGATACTTTTCAAACGTTATGCTCCTCCACTTTCTTTACCTCCATGAACTTAATCGGGTAAATAAACCATGAAATTTGCCCGTTTAGTGTAATCCACGTTTATGCCGCATAAAACGACGTTTAAAGGATGGTGCAAGAGAAAACTAATCAGCGTTTAAATTTTTAAACAACGTTTAAGTGAACGGTGCAACTGTAGGTTGTTTTTACCTGTATATGATAATGAACAGTATGTTTCATTGGTAAATGCACAGGGTGATTCTTTATATTTTACTCAATAGCCATCTCAGTTATAAATTTTCGTTCAAAACTCCTTACAATAGGGTCCGGATTTAATGACTTCGCTTATAATGACATGTCGCTTACAATGACATGATTTAAGATACAACAACATGATTTTTCGAAAATTTTTCCGGTTAAAGTGACCGCTCGATAGTTTTCTCAAGCCACCCTACCCTTTTTAATGCGATGAGGTTTGATACGATACGAGACATACGCGTGCCGACATGCATTTTAGTATAATTCAGATCCTTGAAGAGATTATTGGTATTTTGTGGACAAAATGACATCCATTGAAGCCATGTCTAAGTTGTACAAATGGTGTAAGAAGCTGATATTTCAAGTCGAAAAAAAAAACCAAACGCAAACTAAAATTTCAGAATATTTTTTTACAAGATGAAAGAGTTCCTTATATTTAGTTTTTTTGTGAGAGAAGCTATATTTTATTTTATCAATAAAGCAAAATCTGAAATTGTGGTTCCTTTCTCAAACTGAATCCAAGAAAAATATCATCAATTTTGCTGAAATTCTGTTTTATGTGACTGCCGGTTATTATGACGTATTTTTCATTTCCCCTCGATGCCATTATAAGCGGATTCTATTGTAGTTCATTGAGGTTAATTTCGGCAGTTTCTGAAAAATATAGTTATTTTCTACGACCAAACTGGTTAATTCAAGGGATTTAAATCTCATGACCGAGGAGGACGAAGAATCGGAGCTTCTGCACCTCTACCAACTCATCGATTCCAAAAATGGTTACTCAACCGATTACGACACCTTCTATCAATATGGGGTAGAGCCCCATCGTGCATACTAATTGAGAATAATAATTAATGAGTATATCAATACTTTATACCAGCATCGGTTATGACTTCATAATTTTCAAATCAAAATATTTCGAAAACGGTACACAGTATCGAGTTTCATTAGGAGTACCTTTTTGGTGTGAAATTGAATGATGTTTAATATCGCTCAAAATTTAGCTTGATAAATCTAATATCAAAAAAGTTATGTTCAAATTAACTTCGTACGAATTGTGTAACTATCGCCCTCTATGAGAGTCGGACATCAAAACACATTCATTAGATGTATCAGCTTCCAAAACATATTCGTATAAAATTTCATTACAATGTTGCCAGTATTTTCGGCAAAATCGTAAAAAATGTGAATATTTTTTTCTTTTTCAACGCTCTGTATCTTGAAAACGGATGACGTTACGAAAAATTTTTATTGAACAAACCCCTATTATTTTGCAGTTTTCTATCTATCCTAGAGAGGGGGTCACCATTTCTTGAAACACCCTGTATAACCATGAAATCTGTTCTGCAAGGTATGGCAGAATGAACGGATTTCCCGCAGAATTAGATCAACAAAATTACTCAGTTCGATATAAAATCGACGATGCGCCGATAAACCACTAAGATGGTCATTTCCTTTAATAGATCCATTCATTCCAGTTCTACAATCAATTCGGGCGACCAATAATGTTGACTAATAAGGTAATTACCTCCGTGCATCTGTCATCAACGATCACTGAGCAAACATCAATGCGATAAGAACCCACTAGTCATATGATAAAGTCAGGTTTGATCGGGAAATTAGTTCGTGATTTACAGTGGAAATATTTTCGTGATTTGTTTTTCGTTCTAGTGTGATGAGACGTTTTGGGCAAGAGGAAGGATGTAGATTCGAAAATGACGGTATGTGGAGGAATTTTTGAGTGTATAGAGGTCCCAGATTCGTTGTTTAGGAAGGGGATCTCAGATCCTTCGAGCTAGAACAAAATGAACACATTTTCTCGATTCGATTTTTGAGAGAATTGATTTGGTGAAAACTGAAACCTTATAAGTTCAATTATCTTCAAGGAATGAAAGAAAATCGGAAAAGGGAGTGAAATGAAAAGTTCTCATAACTTCTTCATTACTATTGCTATAAACATAAAACATTACACAAGCCCTATTTTTATTGAATTCATAGGCGTAATCATTTTTGTTTCGCATATCTTTGATATTCCTACTCTTTACCAATACCAAAGTATTCGAACAATCAGGAACATTAATGGCGGTATTCTGCTTTCATCTGTAAGCAAATCTCTAACTTTTCATAAGATTTCAGGAAAATTACGATTCTCGACGCTTTCTATGAATCTGTAGCTTACAGGAAACATATCGAAAGGTATATTGTGAGGTTAGGTTGAATGGTTTGTTTTTATCACAGAATATAAAATACTTTCTCTACCCAACTACTTTTGTGTTTCACTTTCGCACTTGGTTGTAAATTTCTCTTTCTTGTTAGTGAACACAAATTGGACATAAATATATCCAATAATCAATACTTACAGCCCAATTTTACATAGAAATGAATTGTATTCTATGATCTTATTACGAAGTAGTTCAAAATTGACACTTCTAATACGACAGTTACAGAAAAACTTCCAGAATTTCATTATTTACGAATCTGTGAGTCGGCGACATAGATACAGATCATTCGTACGCTACAGATCCGTAGCTTACAGAGGAAAAGCAGAATACCGCCATAAATCATTTTTTCAATTATTAATAAAATTGGACCAGAAAAAGATCCTTGCGGTACTCGGTATTCAGTCGTCTTGAAAAGTATGTAATCTTCGGGAAAATCGCTGTAAAATCATTTAAAACTCAATAACAACTTGAATCGATCCAATAAAAATCAGTATGAGACATTTCGTCAATCTTCGCTTTTTTTCTGAAGTTTGGTTCTTTGCATATGCTTCATGGATGTTCTTATTTTGAAATGGAGTCAGTTTATCAACGGCTTCGATTTGAAACGGGTTTTCTGAAAATTTCAAGACGTAAATTAACAAACGCTGAGGCTAATAGGGCTATCGGAATTCTACAGGGTGGCCTAACTCGGGTTGTTGTAGCGGAAAGGCTCCAAGTCAGTCAAAGTGTGATATCTCGATTTTGGAATAGGTTCAGGGAGACAGGTTCCGTGTTGGAAAGACTAAGACTTGGTGGGCGACGAAAAACAACACCTGTTCAGGATAGTTTCATCACCGTTTCGGCGAGAAGAAAGCCTTCATCTACGTGTAGAATGCTACGGAATACTCTCCAAAATGCAGATAGGATGCAAGTTTGCATCGAAACCATCAGACGACGTTTGAGAGAGGTGAATCCTGGTTCTAGAGTAGTTCCATTAACACGTGAGCATAAGCGTCAAAGACTGGAATGGGCAAGGCAACAAATCAATTGGAACGATCAATTGCGTAGTGTCTTTTTCACTGATAAGTCCTGATATGGACTATTTTCAGATTCTTGAAGAATAAGGTTATGGACAATCCCACGCATACCTCGTAATCGTCTCTATGTCCAAGAAGTCCATCTATTCCGAGGGGGTAGTGTTATGGTATGGGCCGGGATATGTTTCAACGGGCGCACAGATCTACAAATTGGTCCTGGGAATATGTCCGCCTCACACTATAGGGAGCATGTCATTGACAATATTTTGCCAAATTTTCACGCTGCTGTTGGTGAAACTTTTCAATTTCTAGACGATAACGCTAGACCGCACCGTGCAGTCATAGTTGAGAATGCGCGCGAGGAGCTTGGTATTCCACATTTACCTAAACCTCCGCACTCACCAGATTTGAATTGCATAGAACATGCATGGCATATGCTCCAAAGAAGATTAGGTAATCATCAACCTACCCCAGAATCCTTAGATCTGAGACAGCTTCTGCCCCGTTTATGGAATCAAATTCCTCAAGAAATATTCAACAACCTCGTGTGTAGTATGCAAAGAAGGTGTCAAGCTGTTATTGATGCCCGTGGATGCCATACATCGTATTGATAGTTTTTAAATGCTTGAATTCTCTGGGAATGAAATTTCGTTATTTTACTTGATTAATTTCATTTCCTGCAACTTGAAATCATATTCATATGAATTTTCATCACAAAATCTCATTTAAACTCTATTTTTTTTGCAATTTAAGTCAATATTCCTAACTCATATGGAGCAGTTGAGTTGTTTCAGTGGACGAAGCACCTCCAAATGCTACCTGGCGTGTATGTATGACCTCAGATATTGATATCTTCCTTTCGTTCAAACTGATACTTCTCGGTTCTTACTCGGTGAAGGTGTGAATAAATGGGTGCCTGAAGGAACTACCTCATTTGCCGTGACACTGGACACGTACGTAACAGTACACGCTAATTTGCAGTAGGTGTATGCACGGCAAACACCCACAATGACAACTTTGGACGTTAAAAATGACTCATGTTCTTAAAGAACAATTACATGCTTGTACTCATCATTCCTTCGGCCTGTGGGCAAACGATTCCGTATGCGATCTTGGTTTCAAATGCGACTCATTTGCATTTTCCCCGTTCTCATTTCGACGCTCGCAGTCAATTAAAAGCAATAACAATGTGCAAATTATGTTTATAAATAATGCTGCTTCGTGAAACGCTCTGCGAGCTGACGAGGAATTATATAGGTGTAGTTTTTTGTCCCATTGTTGTTCGTGTAGAAAAACGTGTCATTTGCGTTGACCGTTCACTATGTGACCTCCAGTGAGAGATATCTCAGATAGGTCTATGCTGATCGGTTGAAGCAAGTTTTTTTCTGGGTAACTCAGAAATTATTGAATTTGGGAGCATAAACATGTTAGAGCACTATCATTATTTTTCTCCGTAGAATTCAAGGCGATGACAAAAATAGGGTTTAAATCTGAAAAACAAAGGTTATGGTCATATTTTGATCACAATTTTTTGATGATTTTTCCAAAATTCAGAAAATGCACAATATTCCTACATTCTTCTTCTTACAAAATGTGGAAACGGATCATACCCAAAATATTTACAATAGGAAAAAACAAACTTATGTATATCCCCCCTTTTTCCAGTCTTATTCGATATCCTACGATGAATGCTGCGATCCGAATGAAAAAAATTCAGAATCATATGGAAACGAGAATATAAAAAAAAAATTTCGAGAAATGTATTTTCATCCCCTGTGTAACTGAAAATTCTCATAATCCCAATTTTCAGATTTCGAATAGGTCCAGAAACGTCTGATATGCTCTCGAACTTCAAACTGATGTTTCTGCTAGACTGAATTTTCCTTTCTTCAGTTGCTAATTTGAGCTTCACATAATTTTCTTCCCGTTTTCTTTCCTCTTGCCATTTTCAAAATGAAAATAAATTATAATAAAATAGTTATTTATGATACAAGTGCAGATAGCATTGAGATTCTTACACGAGTTCAAAATTCAAAAACGAGCCATGAAGTGTACGAGTATCATACATTATTTTCCCTAATTCGTTGAATTTTTATCGAAATTAATGAAATAAACTGCTCCACATGAGTCAGGGATATTGACTTAAATTGCAAAAAAAAATATAGTTTAAATGAGATTTTGTGATGAAAATTCATATTAATATGATTTCAAGTTGCAGGAAATAAAATTAATTTTAGCATGTCGGTCTGCAGCGTATATAGGGTGGTTGAGAAAAATCGAGTAGAATGAATTTTATTCCCAGAGAATTCAAGCATTTTAAGGCTGTCAATACAATGTATGGCCTCCACGGGCATCAATAACAGCTTGACATCTTCTTTGCATACTACACACGAGGTTGTCGAACATTTCTTTAGGAATTTGGTTCCATATACGGGGCAGAAGCTCTCTCAGATGATTTAAGGATTCTGGGGTAGGTTGATAATTATTTAATCTTCTTTGGAGCATACCCATGCATGTTCTATGCAATTCAAATCTGGTGAGTGCGGAGGTATTGGTAAATGTGGAATACCAAGCTCCCCGCTCGCATTCTCAACTATGGCTGCACGGTGCGGTCTAACGTTATCGTCTAGAAATTGAAAAGTTTCACCAACAGCGTGAAAATTTGGCAGAACATTGTCAATGACATGCTCCATATAGTGTAAGGCGATCATATTCCCAGGACAAATGTGTAGATATGTGCGCCCGTTGAAACATATCCCAGTCCATATCATAATACTACCCCCTCGGAATGGATGGACTTCTTGGACATAGCGACGATTACGGGGTATGCGTGGGATTGTCTATACCCTTATTCTTCGAGAATCTGAAAATCGTCCATATTTGTATTCATCAGTGAAAAGGACACTACGCCATTGATCGTTCCAATTGATATGTTGCATTGCCCATTCGTCTTTGGCACTTATGGTCACGTGTTGATGGAACTCCTCTTAATGTACGTCTAGAACCTAGATTCACCTCTCTCAAACGTCGTCTGATGGTTTCGATGGAAACTTCGACCCCATTTGCATTTTGAAGAGTATTCCGTAGCATTCTACACGTAGATGTTGGCTTACTTCTCGCCGAAACGGTGATGAAACTATCCTAAGCAGGTGTTGTTTTTCGTCGCTCACCAAGCCTTAGCCTTTCCAACACGGAACCTGTCCCCCTGAACCTATTCCGAAGTCGAGATATCACACTTTGGCTGACTTGGAGCCTTTCCGCTCCTGAGTTAGGCCACCCTGTAGTATTCTGATAGCCCTATTAGCCTCAGCGTTTGTTAATTTACGTCTTGGCATTTTCAGTAAACTCGTTTCAAATCAAAGCCGTTGATAAACTGACCCCATTTCAAAATAAGAACATTCATGAAGCATATGCAGGGAACCAAATTTCAGAAAAAAGGCGACCAGATTGACGAAATGTCTCGTACTGATTTTTATTGGATCGATTCAAGTTGTTATTGAGTTTTAAATGATTTTACAGCGATTTCCTCGAAGATTACATACTTTTCAAAACGAGTGAATACGATATGCCTTACTCTTGTGGAGCAGTATATTTCTATGAATATCGTTTAGTGAATTTTGCATTGAAAAATATTGATTGGCAGAACTGTTTTCTTTCTCATAAATTTGACAGATAATAGATAAATCCGTGGAAGTAGACCAATATGTAATCAATAAATATCACCTTGAAAACTGTGCTGGAATGGAATTTTGTTCTATGACAAGTAGCAACAGCAACAGATTTGAAACATAATTAGAGAAATAAACAAATATCTAACCTTCACTATTCGCACCAAAAATTTTTGGGCAACAAATAACCAAAGTATTGTATCTGTTCTCAAACAATCTTATCATGGCTTAATATATTACTTATCGGAACATATTGAGAATTAAAGCATCTAATCTTCAAGCTCTTTCAGGATCTTCAGTAGTGCGTTCGATTATATTCAATTGTTAATGAAATCGAAATAATTAATCGTCTCTCATATAGCAATATGAAGTCTGAATTGTTTAACGTTATACGTGTACCCTAAAATGAACACAAAAAAATTGAATAATAAAAATTGTATAATAAAATCACAATTATTGAAATTGTGGAGGCAGTGGAGCGAATCAGAGTGTAATAAAGTGCCGATCCTTCAATTTAACGGTCCATAAAAATCTCTGATAAAATACCAAGCCATCAGATACACGTTCGGTAGAACGATTTGTACAGGGTGATCCACTAATATTAGTTCATGGTTCATGAACAGATGGTACTCAGGCAAGCCAGAAAATAACAGTTGAATATGGGGCTAAAGGGCGGCTTCATTTTTGAGATTCGGCCCCCTAGACCTCCTGATCTTCCACCCATTGATGTTTTGAGTACGAAATATACGTTTTTGTTTGGAAAACTAGAAACATTGTGTTTTTTCGTTTTTCTATTGGAATAAATTTAAATGGAAAGAAAACAAAAATTAATACCAAAGAAAATTTTAAGAAATAAGGCACAATATTAAATTCACAATCATACAGCAATTCATTTTGTAGTGGAACACACATGATCTGGAGTCGGGGATTGACGAATATATCTGTTTTTGTGTTATTTCTATTTTCATCCTTTCTTCTCTCAGGTCTCGACGTTTCTCCTGTATAAGTTAAACACAGGGAATATTGTGAAAACGATTTTAAGCTATTGCATAGCTTTTATCTCAGGCTTTGAGCGCGGCGACCGAATGTAGAAATTCCATAACGAAAAAACCTAACACAGCCGTGTATCGTCGGTTCAGTTCGGCAGACTTCGGCACGGTGTTTTAGTGCTTGCGACTAGACGGATGCGTGCAGCCACTTTAGCTGTTCTCATTGAATTACGAACGGCAAATATTTCATTAACATCGGAAAGAAAATGTATAGTCAAACGCAAACATTTTCCATTAACTTCAGCTCTTGCTCTAACTATACATAAGTCGCAAGGTGGAACTTTTGACGAAATAGTATATGAATATAGTAAATCACATTTTCAGGAACTCGTCTATTTTGCACTCTCTCGGGTGACTAATATTGAAAAATTGTATATTACGACAAAAAAAGATAATTCTGCATTTAAGTTTTGTCATAATCGATGGCAAGCTGCATCGACTGTATCTTTGTTGCACGAATTCAAAACACTGTCTTCAAATAGTGTTCAGACGCTAGCTCAAAGTGTCTTAGATTTCATTAGTAATAGAAATGGCATTTCAATAATGACTTTCAATTGCCAAAGTTTACATAGTCACAAATACGATTTACAAGATTCAGTTACGAGACAAACCAATGTGTTACTGTTACTTCTTACCGAAACATGCATGACGCGTGACAATCAGATTGAAATACCTAATTTCAATCGTATTGTTCAATTCAAACGAGATACTGTTCCAAAAGGTGGGGTAGCTATTTACCAAAATAGTAATAATGTCACTGATATTATGACTCCGAATATTGAAATAAATATTGAAGACGTAGCGATGTTAATGTTAGACGCTCATTTGTTGGAGATATTTGTGCATGCTTAATGCAAACTTGGAAATGGCCTACACATAGTCATAGTAGCAATTTACATTTCCCGAATCCAAAATTGGACGAGGTAGAGCGTTTTGTTCATCGCACTTTACTCGAGTACACTGAAGAAGGGTCGAAAATACTTGGTAATACATTTTCACTTATCTTGGCTGGCGATTTCAACATTTACTTCGCTGATGACAAATCAGAGCAGTTGACAACTTTTCTTTCGGAAAAATTGAATTAAAAAATGAATTAAAGAATTCACAACAAAATATGGAACCACTATTGTCGCGGTATTTTCCAGATATTCAGAAGACATTAAGTCTAAAACTTATGTTTCTTATTTCAGTTACCATAAACCTATAGTTTCAATGATAAACATTCCTGAATAACCTACATGTATTGTAAGATGATTAAATATTTAAAATCGACAATATTATCTTCTTATTTTCGAATAGATGCTATGCAATAGTTTTACCGCGGCAGTCCTCGAGTGTCACACGTATATTTTCTTTACTTTTGTTTCTCATTCAATGGTTTAGTTTTTGTAAGTATTAATCTTAAATCATTTTTATTTTTTGAAATGGATTTTTATGTTGAATTTAGAATCAATTCTTCATATTTTTTCTGAAGTCAAATGAACCTAAGGAATCAAATTTAATAAGATCGGTTATTCTTGAAGGTTTCGTGTTAGTTCCCGACAAATTAGTGCACGCAGGGGTTCTTTTTTTATTATTTAAATTTGATTTCGATTTTATCGTCCCGAAACATCATCGCGGAATGCGAACGTACGCCACTGCATTTTCCTCGGACGACAATAACAACAACAATCGAAGTACATATTCATTTATTTCGCAATACTGCCAGCATTTTACCGATATGATTGATGGGGTCCAGTCAACCTACGGTAGGCACCGGTGTTGTGGGTGGGTGGTAGCGAGAAGCAAGGGCCGGATGAAAATATGGCGTACGTATTTAAGTATCGATATAAGTGAAGACAATGGGACCTAAAATGCGGAACAGAACGATTCGTGATAAATGATCCGCAAGAATACGATTGCAATTGTACGGTCAGTGATCTCCCGTCCTCGTTTGTACGAATTAGACGTACGCTAATTGGCGTCTGATTTGGGGGTCTGTTCGTAGGTAGAAGAAACGAGTTTTTCATTATGCGAGTTGAAGTTATGATTCACCCCCAATTATTGCATTGGCCGAAGGCATGCATTAATTTACGCTCCGTGCCGGCTAATAAAATGAGATAGTCTATATGGCGACAATTCGATTTCAAAACGTATGAATCGGAATAACGCAATACAGGGTGTCCCACCGGGAGGGCCCATCAGAAATTTAAGGAGAAATAATAATTCGATCAATTTCAAATTTTGTGTGAAGGTACAAGCCAAATAGACTTTCATTTATATATTTTTTAATCTCATTGACTTCCGCTTTCGCAGGAAATTGTATCAACTTTCTCATTTCGAATGGAACATCCTATATATTATGGCTTTTTCGGATAGATCTTGGAATGCCACATTAATTTTATGTAGCATTCCCTATAGCTATCTGGAGACTATTTGAGTTATTCACCGTTTTTTGAAAAAACAATTACAAATTGAGACTTGTAGAACACTGAAAATTAAATGAAAGTGCAACGCGCAATCTCAGATATGTTTTTTGCAATGGGTTACCGAAAAGATATTCGACGTCAATAAGTGTAGAACATAACGTTTTGATATACTGGGAGGTGAAATGAGAGTGTCAAAGTTGGAATTTGAAAAAAGCTAAAAATACGATTTTTTCTCACTGAGGTGAGATTAGTGGAGTCTTCCAAGGGTTCCATATATCTAAAATGTTTCTTTTTCGGATATTTAAAAATAACTGTATCGAGCATAATATAATATTATGATTACTATTTTGGATTCATCTATGTTTCAAAAATGTTCTCGATGTGGCCTCCGTAAAGGCAAAGAATTTTCTTTTTCTTAAAAACATCTGGCTTCACAGTCACAAAAAGAATTGGGCGTTTTTCATCACTTTGAGAAACTAGCAAGCGGGCCCTGAATAGAGCCACTGTTAAAATCTCATTCAGTGAAAGAGGAAGTACAGATTTCTTTTTTTGCATTTGATTGGAGATGTGAAACTTCATTTTGACGCAATTGGATGTCACCACCTTAGTACTTTGTAATATTTTACTCATTACTTCACAACCAATTGCTTCAAATTTCGAAGTTTTTTATTAAGATTTTGTCCTGAGATGTACGGGATACTGATGAGACCCAACAAGGCCGAAACCGGTATATCTCTCATCTCAGTGACAAAATCTAATATCATTTCTCCAACCTCATGATAAAAGATCTCTGAGCCTGGGAATTGAAAATGGTATTCATTTCGATGATTACTATTTTGAATTCATCTATGTTTCAAAAATAATATTATCTATGTTCGCCCTTTCATGAAAATCGTTTCATGCTTCTGTTGTTAACATTTCTCAAAAATTAGTTCATTGTTCAAAGTAAACTACCACTTATTTTTCGACTGTCCATAATGAAAATTGCGAGTTATTTTTTCGGAAAATTCTTTCTCGAAATTTTATTCAGATGAATCAGAATAAACAATTGAATTTCATATAACACATTTTCGAAATTTCGTCCACCCACTTTCAAACATTTTTCACACCTTCTCAATATTTCTTGGTTGGTGGATTTTTTCCTCATTCCTTCTGGAACAGAATTCTGCCAAAATATTGCACGATAAATTCTTGAGTTTTAACAAACCTGGAAAATTTTGCATAAAGTCATAGAGATTGTTATGAAAGGGCGAACATAAATCATACTTGATACTTCACATATTATATAATGCTCGTAACAAACAATTATTTCTGAATATCTCGAAAATGGTACTTTTCGGATATAGGAAACCCTTAAAAGACTATACCTATTTTTTCCTCGCAAATTGATATGCGATTGAAAAAATACGGTTTCCATTTGAAAAAATCGAATTTTTGGCTTTTATTGAATTCCAACTTTGTCACCCTCATTTCACCTCCCAGTATATCGAAACGTCATTTTCTCTACAGATTGACGTCGAATATCTTTTCGGCAAGCCATTTCAAAAAACAGATCTGAGATTGTGCGTTGCGCTTTTTTGAATTCTCAGTGTTCTACAAGCCTCAATTTATAATTTTTTTCAAAAAACAGTGAATAACTCGAAAACGGCTCTAGGTAGCTATAGGGAATGACTCATAAAATCATTTTGGCATTCGAAGATCTTTCCGAAAAAGTCATAATATGTAGGGTGTTCCATTTGAAATAAGAAAGTTGAACCATTTACGCGGAAGTCATTGATATTCTGAAATATATCATAAATTAAGGTCTTCTTGGCTTATATCATCACCCGAAATTCAAAAGTGTTTGAATTATTATTTCCCCAACTTCTAATGGGCACTCCTGGTGGGACACCCTGTATAGTATTGAATAATGAGTGTAAAGTTAAAAGTGTAGGTATCGGTTCAACTTTTCAGAAAAGCAATGTCAGTTTGAAATTGTTAATAATAATATTCCCAATTTTCGATTAACTCGATATTACCTCAATGTCACTGTGGGAGACTCTGTCACTCTGCTCCTTGTTTAGCCAGAGTGTCAAAATCCTAGCAATTTCAACTCTATGGTTGCAAAAAAAATGAAATTCCGTTTTTTCTTTCTTGTTTTTTTCTAAAATAATACATTAAAGAAACTTTGTCCGGACTATAACGAACTCAACAAAGAAGAAAAGAATCATCCAATTTGGTGCAGTAGTTTGGACGTGATAATGCATCTAACACAGCTATAGATATCCTTTTATTTATATAGATTCTATGGTCGAAACTTATTTGTCGCAAAAAGTGGCCTACGTTTAAAATTACCACAGATAAATGATGACAAGTGGGTTATTTCGAAGTCAGAATTACATGGAAATTATGGGTATCTTCTCATTTGAAAAAACAGGGTTTTATCGTGTTTAACCACTCTCGGACCAGGCTGTGAAGTCATATTATGCTCTGAGCACTGTTGAATCCGTCAAAGTTTGAATCATTCTCCTAGCACGTAATTTCCAAGAGTATAAATGAAATATAAAAAAAGATTCTCAACCTATTAACATTTTTCCAACTTTCAGATAAAGCAAAAAGTTCAATCGCCATATAAACTTTTTTTCCCAGCAAATTTAGGTTTCCACACTGAATCTGCCTCAAAAGTCACATTTTTCTGCATCTCTTCCATCGAGTAATTGAATATAGAAATCTGACTACTTCTCACAAAAACCCTCAGACAATTCAAAAAAATTCCCACAAACCAGACCAATAAAATTCCTCAATGCCCCCAAACCGCCTACTCTCGCCGCCTATGTTCCGTCTCCTTTCGAACAATAACAAACAGAAACAAACAAAATAACTCGCCGATTTCGCTATCAGTGCTAATCTTAATCCAGTGATCGATACACGAATTCTAATTGTGTGTTTTTTCTCCCGATTTTCAGTCGGTCGGGTGCAGTATGGTTTTAGATTCCAGAACCGTAGTCCTGAAAGAACCAACATGACGCAACGGGATGAGGTGCAAAAGTTCGAACAGGGCCGTATCAAGTTCCTGCAGGAGGAACGTCTTCACATACAGAAGAAGACGTTCACGAAATGGATGAACTGCTTCCTGCAAAAGGTAAGAACTGCCTATTTTGCAATTTATTTTGTTTATTTTAAACGTTTATTAACTCACAAGACAAAAATGCAAATGAAACAGTGTCAATAGGAAATAAATTATTTTCTCTATTTCGTATCGTAATGAATTCATTACAGTACTAAAAGTAGTGCTGTAATGAAACTCATTACAGCATTGTTTCAGTTATATTTTTCGTTTTATAGTTGTCAGTACTAACCTCCGATCGAATCAAGTTTCAAATCAATTGAAATTCCGTAATCTGTCAAATTTCGTAAGTCACACCAACTGCCAAGATGAAATATAAAAATCACTGACCTGAATTTCGAGAGTATCTCACAGAACTTGACTGAAATAGAGAAAATATCGCCTTATACTCGTTGCAGAAAGCAATTCCAACACTCATGCTATCGCTCCTTCGTCGCTCGTTTTCGAACTTCGCATTCGTGTTGGAATAGGAGCTCATTCTGCAACTTGTTTTGGAATATACTATTCTCTATTTCAGTATCGTAATGAGTTCATTACAGTACTGAAAGTAGTGCTGTAATGAAACTCATTACGGCATTGTTTCAGTTATATTTTTCGTTTTGTAGTTGTCAGTACTGACCTCCGATCCTCTCAATTTTCAAATCAAATCAATTCAAATTCCGTAATCTGTCAAATTTCATAAGTCGCACCCAGGGACGGGCCCAAGGGGGGGGGATGAACCGAAAAAGATTCAAAGTGAAGTTTGAGTTATGTGGTTTGTGGTGCCTTATAAAAAATTACTAAAAAAAATTTCATGAACAGAAAATGCACAAAGGACAACAAGTGTTTCAGAAAAAGGTGATCCCGTCCCTAATATAGATAGAAAACTGACAAATTATTGGTGTTTGTTGGGTAAAAAAATTTCATTACACTGTTTACATTTCATCAAAATGCCCGTTGTTTCGGCAAAATTGTGGAAAATGTGTATGATTTTTTTTATACAACCCCCTTCATCTTAAAAACGGACGGAGTTGCGAAATTTCTTCAACAAACAAACCCCAATTATTTCTCGGTTTTTTTCATCTGCCCTAGAGGCGGGATCACCTTTTTTGAAATACCCTGTATAATAAATGCAGAAGTTTTTAAGGATGTATCTAAATGAGAATGTTTTGACATCATGAGAGTTTTTCGGGCTTATGGGCCTTGGTCTATTAGTAACTGTTTTACCTAACGTATCGGCTACATCTGCGGTAGGCATCTCTTTTTGGCCTAAGATTGAACTCGATCGTAGAGTTACTGACCTCTCTGTTGCAGGGTTAAATCTTGAGCCGTTTTTTATAGCTCCACTAATGTGGGGTAAATATATATATATATATATATATTCTTTTGAATAAGAGAGCTAAAATAATACAATAAATATTGAAACAAAAAGAACCTAAATGACATGAGTTGACGTGTACGATTCCGATTGGTCCATCGCTCCCGGATTGATTCGGGTCCTGTCAAAGACTGGCATCCATGCGCAATGTATCGAAGGCCTTTGATCTTTTCTGTTTATGTTGCTCTCATGTTCATCCTAGCATAGTAACTTTTGATGTTGGTCACTTCTTGAGATCTCTTCAAGCAAACGCTGTCTAGACCGTTTAAGGTACACGGAGAGAATGTACCATTGGTTTGAAAAAAAATTGACTTCGAAATATATACAGGGTGTTCCATTCGAAAAATATCGAGTTTGGGTCAATATTGAAAACAGTGCCCTAGATTAAATTTGTTAATAAGTCACGTTTATGTAAAAATATCTATTATGAAAGCAATTTTCTTTTTCGAAATATTCGTTTTCTCCCTGTATTTTAGGAACAAACGTAGTTGGAATATTTCTGCTTGTAGCTTTAAAAGTTTTACAAAAAACTGATGCAGGGTCGGTAAAACCACATGTCCCTATCTTAATAATAGCTAAGATACAGTGCAGTCTCAACTAAAATGGGACACAGTGTACACTGACATAATGTAAGTTTCCCCATCTTATACAATTCGAAAAAAAATTGAATATGAAAAAGTATAAGAAAATGCACATACTCTATTATTCCCCTTTTATGTTATGTAGAATCTTTACTGAAAATGAAAGTGTAAATGGTGCTGATATTAGCGAAAAACACTGAATCTTTCATTTATCTTCTAGGAAACTTTTCTCATGTGGCCTCAGTAAGTGTCAACGGCACGCTATAATTGCTACTTGATTAAGCATATATGGGAGATGTCATGGCATGCTAAGATTCCACATCCTTTAGATTCAGCCCTAAGCAATACCTTTCCGTTCCAATCGACTTCAATCGAGATGTCTATTTAAAGTATCGATCGACTAATCTGGTTAACCCCATATATAAATCTTTAAAATCAACATATTAACTTGGTCTGATAGGCTAACGATAAGCTATCTACTTCTCTGATATGTTATCTAAATCCTTTTGTAGCAAGTCCAGAACATAATGCTCAGTTTCTCGTTTAATGAATTCCTATCTTATCTTTGCGGAACGTCAGTGTGCCATAAATTGTTGATACATGCAACAGTCCTCTCCTTACTACAGATGTTGTCAATCTTTTATGCATAATCGTGAATTTGATAGTCATCCTGCTCGTTCATTATTGTCGATATGATTTTATTCAGAATCTTTGATGAGACAAGACTATTTATGTATATTCTCTATATAGATATTTTATAAACAGGATGTTTCAAAATAATGTACACCCCCTCCCCTCTAGGATAGATAGAAAACTGAAAAATAACAGGGGTTTGTGCAGTAAAAGATTTTCGTAATGCCATCCATATTCAAGGAAAAAATTTACACATTTTTCACGATTTTGCCAAAATTACTGGCAACATTGGGATGAAATTTTATACGAATGTGTTTTGGAAGCTGATACATCTAATGCATGTATTTTGATGCCTGACTCTCATAGAGGGCGCTAGTTACACGGTTCGTACCAAGTTGTTTTGAACATAACTCTTTCGATATAAGATTTATCAAGCCAAATTTTGTTGAACGATCTCAAACATCATTAAATTTCACATAAACTCTACACTGTGCACCGTTTTCGGCATATTTTTATTTGAAAATTATAAAGTAACAATCGATGCTGGTATAAAGTAATGATGAATGTATTAATGAACAAAAAATCACAAGAAAATGAAAAAAAAAGCTAAAAACAAAAAATATTCAATAAGAGTAGGTGTTCTGAATGTCCTTCGTTTTAACAAATACACAAATCTATCCTTTTTTCTAAAAAATTCATGAATCTTCTTAATGCTTGGGAGTCAGCTATGAGGTCATTGAAGTGACGTTGAATTCTGTCATTCAATTCTTGAGGTGAATTTACCTACAGTACCTACATCATTAGTTGGCCAAAACAGACTCCTGGAATAACAATAACTGTTATTTCAGGAGTTATTGTTATACATTTTCCATTTTATTGTCATAACTAGCTGACCCGGCAGACTTCGTGATGCCTCAATCGATAAATGAAAGAGCAACTTTAATATCATAATAAACTATTATGGTATAATACCTTGAAAGTGGACATCAAATTGTCCTGTACAATATGTGTTGCGCCAAAGGATGTCGTCTGGAAGCTTTTAGATTTTTGAATGTTGGCCAAGAAGTGTTTTGAATCATTTCCTATCCCAGAAACTGAAGATCGTAAGGGATCTGGTAGTGGGACCAATTGTGATAATCAGCAATTAGAATAGAGGAAATATATTCTATGAAATACAAAAAAATACAAAAGTACAAAATATACAAAAAATTCAATTGCATTAAAATAGGTATGTACAGGGTAATTGTTTATAGTTTACTCAATAGCCATCTCAGTTAATATTGGTCGTACAAAAACGTTTGAATGGGCAAATTTGAAGTATTTTTCATGGGCATTCAGAGTTCAGTACTAGGAAATTCATAAAAGCAACGAAAACTTGAATATTTTTTGTGAACTATTGTTTTTCAAATGGTACACACTGTATTTTATTTTTCTAGTCGGTAGAGCTCTTTCTTCTGATTTCAAATATATATACTATATTCATACATCAAGAGAATTCTCTTTATTTAAGAGGTAAAGAGGTAACTTTTTGTATATTTTACATTTTACGATTCCTTCATTGTAGTACCTTGTGATGAACAACATTTTCAGTTTTTTTCCCTAGAATGCGAGAATAAATAGGGCAGATTGCTGATTGTCCATTGTGAATCGGCACGTATAGGCAACTCAGAATACACAGTAATTGTTCTCATTGCCGATAATAGTAGAATGGGGATTTGTCCAAAACATTTCATCATTAAATTTTCTGTAGTGTTCGGAAGAAAGATAGGTGTAATAACACATGGACTCAGATGCGTTGATATTATTAGAAAATGTATTTCACCGAACTAATATCAAATATATTACTATTAACCTATTTTTTTCATCACATCGAATTTTTCAGGGTTTTATGGTATTTTATGTTAACCCCGTCGTAGAAGAATCCAACAAAAAATCTTTCATAACAAACAGTTCATCCAATCTTGAGTTATAAATGGTGTAACCAACAATATGGCCGACTTAGTTTGATTTGATTCACTTTTCAGTAGTCCAATATTTGTCATTCCATTTTACTTAGAAAAACTCTAAACTTCAAAAATTATTTATCATTGTTTGTTATTTGTAGGTATTGGTTGATGTAGATTTGAAGTTAGTAGGTACCTATCTAGCTTCTTTTGGTGAAAACGCGCTCTAGTGCATCTTTATTTTGGAATTTCGTTTTTCCTAAATTTTTTCTTTGGAAAACGAACAAGAAAAAAATGTGAAGTCAAGTTGTAATCTTCAATTCATGATGAAGCTTCCCAATTTTTCAATTAGTTATACGTTGGATCCTCCGCTGATAACATCTAATACTGGTTCTAATTTCGCGAACCCGTTTTACAACTGTCCAAACCATTTTAAAGGTCGCTTTCCGCCGGTCCCATTCCACAAAACCAGCTCAATTAACTCAACCACGCCACGACCATCGACAAATTGATTTTTGTTTGTTTTATCAAATGAAAAGTAACAGTTTCTCGTTTCATGCAATCCGATATTTTCCAGACGAATTCGAGCACTTACGTCTGACTTTTTTTTCAAACAACACCTGTCTAGCGTGTAATATTTCTGCCGTCAACAAACATCATGGGAATCGTGTGAATGAGAATGGAATAAAACGGAGAACAGTTCTTCTTTCCGTTTGTGAATGGCTTCTCCGCTTCTCAACTTTGTTCACGCTGCTCTAGGCACATGGCAAGACTCTTGATTATCATTAGAATCGGCACAACCAACACCATGAATGCTTTCTTGTGAGCATATGAATTAGTTGAGGCAGCTAATAGAAGTAAAACTATTATAATTCGAAGCGATGCTTCGAATGCTAATTTTTTTTTTATTTTCTTCGTCTGCGAATTGCTTTCACGCTCGAATGATCGGTGGTGAAAAACTGGAACAAAAAATACGCGTGATACCACCTATGTGGAAAGCAAGAATTCAAAAATATACATATTGAAACAAAAAAGAACTCATAGTTTCAGGCTTTCACGACCAGATATACTGACATTAAGAGAGTCTTCCGGGCTTATTGACCGTGGTATATAAGGAATTATTTCACCTAACGTTTCTCCAACAACTGCGGTAGGCATCTTCAGAGGATTCTTGGTCTGAGGTTGTAACTCGACCGCTGAATTTCCGGATTCGATCCGTTGGCCCAACTTATACCCTGATCATTGGCGGGAGAAAGTAGTAGGTTCACGCGCGCGATGTTGATTGGTCCATCGCTGCCACTTCGTATTGGCTTGATTTTAGTCTTTTCCAACACCGGCAACCATGTGATATGTACCAAAGGAGTTTTTCCCCTTCTGTTCATGTTGTTCTTATGTTTATATATCTCAATGGATTTCATGTTCATCCTAGGATAGAAACTTCCGATGTTTGAAATAGCCTCTGCCTTTGAGAAAACAATATTGTTTCCATCTGTTAGAGCATGTTCGGCTAGTGCGGATTTTTCTGCCTGATTGAGTCGACAGCATCGTTCATGCTCCTTAATTCTCGTATTGATATTTCGCTTCGCTTCGACTCAATCAGACAGAAAAATCCACACTAGCGGAACATGCTCTAACAGATGGACACAATATTGTTTTCTCAAAGGCAGAGGCTATTCGTATGCTGCTATAATTTTTTACGATTTCGAAAATGCTTCGAAAAAAAAGGGTCCCAATTTGAAAAAAACCTGAAATCCTGAATCTTGTGTCTTTTCTAAAAATATTCTATAGAGCCATATTCGTGAATAACCCTGTATAGGCCAAGCAAATAAGCTTCAGAAAATGGTGTGCCTGGAAATTATTGGTGGAGTTTGAAAAACTGTTTTAATCATTTATTTAGGCGTCTAATAAGTGTAGGAATTTCGCCCAAATTATCCAGTGGAGCTTCTAAAAGGTACCACGACATTATATTTTGTACAAGTAGTTTTATAGAAATCATACGTCGACATAAGGCAAATTTTTTTACTTTTTGAAAAAACATTTCTTAAGATAAAATGTAAAAATTCCATGAAAAGTCATAGAATAACAGTTGTACTTTATCATCTTAAAATATAAAACTAAGTCGGTCATTTTGTTGGTTACACCATTTATAACTCAAGATTGGATGAACTGTTTGTTATGAAAGATTTTTTTTTGGATTCTTCTATGACGGAGTGAACATAAAATACATTAAAACAGTGAAAAATTTGATGAAATGGGAAAAAATAGGAAATAAATTTCCTTGCGAATAACTCCAGTAGGTGTAGCTACGGTTAATAGCGTTTTCGTGAAAGTATTATTTGATATTAGTTCGGCGCACTACATTTTCTAATAATCGGACAATTTTATAACGAAATGTTTTGCACAAATCTCCATTCTACTATTAGATATGTGAACAATTACTGTGTATTTTGAGTTGCCTAAACGGATGTTTTGGGAGCGCATTGATTCTTTGGTCAGGTGACTTCCCACAACCATTACCGGTAATTCCAAAATCGACGGCTGCCGATGAAATAAATGCTTGCCTAAAATCACCAACTTCAAATTTGGCTTGGTGATAAAGCTCTCAGCTCAGTTGATTGCGGTTTGAATGGTTTCAATAGATATTCCCAGCCCACAAAAATGCAAAAAACACCTGCACCACAAAAATTGTTGAAAATGATTTTTTGTAACTTCAAAAAAAGATGCAATGCGTCATGCACCTGCAGAAAACTGAGTCTTTTTCGTAACGCTACATGTGGAAAATGTGTAGGAGTTAACTACCAAAACACTTGTCTTATTTTTGGCAAAGATCAAGAAATAATTGACATTGGCAACAGCCACTCAGAATCAGATTAATTTTCTGATACAAAAAGTATTAATTTTACGTGAATAAAGTGATGAATAAATGAAATGTTCAAATGATATTTACATTTTGTTATTTTGAACAAATAGGGGTTGCTTTTAGGGGTTGAAAAATAACAAAAACTAACATTGATCCAAAATACTGTTATAAAATTGAATTGAAATCAATTAATTATATTAATAGATCCATTTTTACACATTTTTATGCTAAAATGGAAGTGGTTTATACTGTCTTGAAGTATATGAAGACCTTCATTAAACTTCATGAAACGCTACTGAGGCCCAAAAATTACTTTGATTCACGTTAGAACAAGTTTCTTTTAATTTTGGATAAAGGGGTTGTTTTCACCCCTTAGAAATAATAGACATAAATCGGCATAGGGTAGGAGTAGAAAACAAGTATAACTTATATCCAAAATTTTATCAAAATCGAAGCATCTTGATAGAATTCGGAGGTTATGCTTAATTTTCGCCCTCATTGACTGGACTAATTTTATAGGACAATTTTATCTCCACTTTCAAGGTATTATACCATAATAGTTTATCATAATATTAAAGTTGCTTTTTTATTTATCGTTGAGGCAGTAGGAACTTTGCTGGGTCAGCTAGGATTGTAATAAAAACGTAACCCCACCCCCCAAAACCACCATGTTGAATCGCCCATTTTAATTTGTTGTCATCTACCATACTCCTTTAAAAAAAGCGATAAAGAGTTACATTATGTCTAAATCTGATCCTGTCGGTTATTAAATTTTTTTCTCATTTCACATTTTTCAGGCTCGCATGGAGGTGAACGACCTGTTCGTCGATCTAGCGGACGGAAAGAAACTGTTGAAGCTTCTCGAAATCATATCGGGTGAAAAATTGGGAAAGCCAAACAATGGGAGGATGCGGGTCCACAAAATCGAGAACGTCAACAAGAGCTTGGCGTTCTTGCACACTAAAGTTAGGTTAGAAAGTATAGGAGCCGAGGACATCGTCGACGGCAATCCCAGGTTGATCCTGGGGTTGGTCTGGACCATAATCCTCAGGTTCCAGATTCAGGAGATAGAAATAGATGTGGTGAGTAGATTCGTTTATATAGATCGTTCCTGGTTTAATCCCAGTTCATTCGTAGGATGAAGATAATGAAAGCTCCGAAAAGAAATCAGCCAAAGATGCCCTCCTACTGTGGGCCCAAAGAAAAACTCACGGATACCCAGGCGTTAACATCAACGACTTTTCCTCCTCTTGGAGAAGCGGTCTCGGTTTTAACGCGCTCATACACAACCACAGGCCAGACCTGTTCGACTACAATGCACTCGTACAAAACAAAAATATAGACAATTTGAATCACGCGTTCGACGTGGCCAACAATGAGCTGGGTATACCCCGGCTTCTAGACGCTGAAGACATCGACACGTCAAGGCCAGACGAGAAGAGTATAATGACTTACGTGGCTTCGTACTATCACACCTTTGCCAGGATGAAGAATGAAGAGAAGAGCGGAAGAAGAATAGCTAAGGTAAGTTTGTGTTGTTTATCAGCTGTTGTGGTGAACTTTGGATTTGTAGATTCTATCTTTTTTTATCCAATCAACTTGTTTCTGCTGCTGGTACACCAATTATTATGTTATTCTTCGACATAGCTTGATATCCAGTCTCGAAGTCATCCAGTTTACAGTTTTCGTTGTAAGGAGGGACTGTTCACTGTTTGACTCCCCGTTCCATAAGTTTAGGTCGAAATAGGCCCAAACTTGGGACCAATTCATACAGAAGCTAATGAAGGTTTTTCGGGTATGTCAAGGTGTCCCAAATGATACCCCAAAAGTCCCCTAGGCGGGAGTGACAGCATAACATTTGGCAACGCTGTAAAGTGCTAAAATTCTGCCCCAATGTGAATTTTCGTGAATATCTCGGTCCCTATCGAACTTACGACAAAAATACATCAGAGTAAAAAGAAAGCTGATGAAATTTCCTAGAAAAAGGTTTCGGGTTTTTTTTGATATAACCAACGGTTTCGTCACAATCTTACCTTCAATTTGAACGTATATGATATTCTGGATAATGGAGGTACTACCGGTACTCTTGCTTGATTAGAGGTGTGAGCAGAAGCAGACCAGTGAGACCGATTCTTTTACCTCTAACTCTTGACGCAGCACAACAACATCTGTTTCGGGTGTACTATCAAGTACAACAATGGCTTGGTAACAATTTGAATCCTGAGGAGTAGGGATGGATGTTAAAAGACAATATATTGTAACCAAAAAGGACATTCCAACTTCCTGCGCCTGATTGTCTTTTAAGAATGATATTTTGCAACTGTACGAAAGGTTGTGGACCAATGTGTGGATGTCGGAGTTTGGGACTTCGTTGCTCACCGGTTTGTGGCAGTTGTCATGGAAAATCCTGCCTCAATGCCGAACCATTTGAAGATTCCTCAGAAAAATGTGACCGATGCAGAAATCCAAAACTCTGGGATTGACCCCACAGATGTCATTGAAGAAATTATACATGCATTCATAGAAGGAGAAGACGAAGGAGAAGAAAATTAGCGTTCGAACAGCTTTCCAAAAAACGAACAAGTCTTGGATTAGGCCTATTAAGGGATACCACTTTGAAAAAAACGCGCCCTGTAGTCATCCTCAAAGGTGGTGTGGAACAGAATACCTCCATTATTCAGAATATCAAATACGTTCAAATTGAAGGCAAGATTGTGATGAAACCGTTGGTTATATCAAAAAACGATCCGAAACCTTTTTTCTAGGAAATTTCATCAGCTTTCTTTTTACTCTGATGTATTTTTGTCGTAAGTTCGATAGGGACCGAGATATTCACAAAAATTCACATTGGGGCAGGATTTTAGCCCTTTACAGCGTTGCCAAATGTTATGCGGTCACTCCCGCCTAGGGGACTTTTGGGACATCATTTGGGACACCGCGACCTACCCGAAAAGCCTTCATTTGCTTTTGTATGAATTGGTCCGAAGCAAAAGTCTAATTTCAGTGGACTATACGGAACTTGGGTTGTGGGTAGATCCTCAGGGAGGTCTTGGACGACTCCCTTCTCTCCCATTAGGGCCGTTCACATTGGTAGAGTAAATGGTAGAGTAGAGTGGTCGAGTACTGAAGTGCCGTTTACATTGGTAGAGTAAATGGTAGAGTAGAGTGGTCGAGTACTAACTATCCTCCTACTAGCACAATGTAAACAGGTCGTGCAAGTAACGGTAGAGTACTAAAGATAGTAAACGGTAGAGTAGGGTATATACAACATGTGGAATAGTACACTCGACTATCCCATCCCCATCTGCAAATTCTCACTCTACTCTACTGGTTTATTACTTTACTATGCCAATGTGAACAGTCACTCCCCCGGTTTTAGGAGAGGATAGTAGATCTTCTTAGTCTTCCATGTGATTCAGCTCATCGAACTATCCTCTCAAATTACTAGCAACGTGTAAACAGTTACTCTACCGAAATGAGTAGAGTAGAGTATTTCGGTAAAAAGTAGGCAAGTGAACTCGACCGTTTACTCTACCAATGTAAACGGCACTTTATAGAGAGCCAATGCCCCTGGATTCTCCAAGAATAGAGCTATGAGAGTTCGGCATTAGCAGAGTTCTAATATACTGCTCCATAAGAGTTAGGGATATCGTTTTCAATAGTTTTGAAAAGTATGTAATCTTCGAGAAAATCGCTGTAAAATCTTTTAAAACTCAATGACTACTTGAATCGATCCAATACAAATCAGTATGAGACATTTCGTCAATCTGGTCGCCTTTTTTCTTTTTGGTTCTTTGCATATGCCTCATGAATGTTCTTATTTTGAAATGGCGTCAGTTTATCAACGGCTTCAATTGGAACGATCAATGGCGTATTGTCCTTTTTATTTCCGAGGGGGTAGTGTTATGGTATGGGCTGGGATATGTTTCAACGGGCGCACAGATCTACACATTAGTCCTGGGATTATGACCGCCCTACACTATAGGTACACTATAGGGAGCATGTCATTAACAATGTTTTGCCAAATTTTCACGCTACTATTGGTGAAACTTTTCAATTTCTAGACGATAATGCTAGATCGTACCGTGCAGCCATAGTTGAGTATGTGCACGAGGAGCATGGTATTCCACATTTACCAATACCTCCGCACTCACTAGATTTGAATTGCATGGAGCATGCATGGGATATGCTCCAAAGATAGAGATTAGATAATCATCAACCTACCCCAGAATCCTTAAATGATCTGAGAGAGCTTCTGCCCCGTTTATGGAACCAAATTCCTCAAGAAATGTGCAGCAACCTCGTGTGTAGTATGCAAAGAGGATGTCAAGCTGTTATTGATCTCTCAGATCATTTGAGGATTCTGGGGTAGGTTGATGATTATCTAATCTTCTTTGGAGCATATCCCATGCATGTTCTATGCAATTCAAATCTAGTGAGTGCGGAGGTATTGGTAAATGTGGAATACCATGCTCTTCGCGCGCATTCTCACAATGGCTGAACGGTACGTTCTAGCGTTATCGTCGAGAAATTGAAGAGTTTCACCAATAGCAGCGTGAAAATTTGGCAAAACATCGTCAATGACATGCTCCCTCTACTAGTGTAAGGCGGTCATATTCCCAGGACAAATGTGTAGATCTGTGCGTCCGTTGAAACATATCCCGGCTCATACCAAAACACTACCCCTTCGGAATGGATGGTCTTCTTGGATATAGCGACGATTACGGAGTATGCGTGAGATTGCCCATACCCTTATTCATCGAGAATCTGAAAATCGTCCATATCTGGATTCATCAGTGAAAAGAACACTACGCCATTGATCGTTCCAATTGATATGTTGCCCTGCCCATTCCAGTCTTTGACGCTTATGGTCAAGTGCTAATGGAACTCCTCTTAATGGACGTCTAGAACATAGATTCACCTCTCTCAAACTTCGTCTGATGGTTTCGATGGAAACTTGGACCTCATCTGCATTTTGAAGAGTATTCCGTAACATTCGACACGTAGATGTAGGCTTTCATCTCGCCGTAGCGGTGATGAAACGATCCTGAGCAGGTGTTGTTTTTCGTCGCCCACGAAGCCTTGGTATTTCCAATACGGAACTTGTCTCCCTGAACATATTCCAAAGTCGAGATATCACACTTTGGCTGACTTGGAGCCTTTCCGCTACAACAACCTGAGTTAGGCCAGCACGCTGTAGCATTCCGATAGCCCTATTAGGCTCAGCGTTTGTTAATTTACGTCTTGGCATTTTCAGAAAACTCGTTTCAAATCGAAGCCGTTGATAAACTGACTCTATTCCAAAATGCAAACATTCATGAAGCATATGCAACGAACCAAACTTCAGAAAAAAGGCGACCAGATTGACGAAATGTCTCACACTGATTTTTATTGGATCGATTAAAGTTGTTATTGAGTTTTAAAGGATTTTACAGCGACTTTTTCGAAGATTAAATACTTTTCAAAACGATTGAATACAATATCCCTAACTCTTGTGGAGCAGTTTATTTTATCCCAACGTAACTTAACCAGCCCTAATGTAGATGCAGATACAATTTGCTGCCCTAATTCCGTAGCTTGAACGTTTTAGTCCGAATCACTTCGCTAAACTCATTCTTGAGACACCAAGTATCACTTTAAATATTTCTACATACCTCCAAACTCTCCTGAATACTTCTTATCCCAGAATTATCTGGCTAATTCGTTAGTTGAACGAGCTGATTGCGTAGAATGCATTTTTTTCTTATTAGCAATCGTCAGTGTTGGTGAAGAGTTTAGGTGGATACATTTCGTGTTTGAAAAAATGGATTTTAATGGTTTAAGGACGTTTTTAGAAGGAATTTTCAATTCCTTCTTGGATTTTGGAAGGAACTACGAGAAAGTCACTAGAAAAAATATCAATCCACTCGAGAAAGTAAGAATCTACAATAATGGAAAAATCGTTCTGGTTTTTGTCTCTTTTTTTTTTACTTTAGTACCAAATATATCAAGGCGAAGCTTCTTTCAGATAATAAATCAAATGGTCGACTCCGACAAAAACAAGGTGCGCTACGAAAAAATGACGACGGACCTGCTAGAATGGATACACGAGAAAATATCGCAGCTTGAAAACAGAGAATTTCCAAACTCCCTGGAAGGCATCCAGGTCCTCCTGTTAGCTTTCGGGAAGTACAGGACCCAGGAAAAACCCCCCAAGTACAAGGAACGCAGCGAAATCGAAGCCCTTTACTTCAACATAAACACCCAGCTCAAGGAGCTTCGGCAGCCTAGCTACACCCCACCTGATGGTAAACTCGTGCAGGACATAGAGAGGGCCTGGCAAACCCTTGAAACTTCCGAACACAACCGAGAGGTGGCTCTCAGGACGGAGCTACGGAGACAGGAGAGGCTGGAACAGCTCTGTTTCAAGTTCGAGAGGAAAGTTATACTCAGGGAAGGGTATCTGAAAGAAATGATACAGGTGAGTTTATTCTTGTAATTGAGAATTAAATCGGATAATCACTATGTTTTGCTGTAGGTGTTATCTGAGCCAAGGTATGGTTCGAATTTAGGGCAAGTGGACGCTACCAATAAGAAACACGAAGCAATAATAGCAGACATCATGTCCAGGGAAAGTAGAATACACGATTTGGCACAAATGTGCGACGAACTGATCAGGGAAAACTACAGAGATTCCGAGAAGGTCAAGGCTAAACATCAAAAAATCAACGAACAATGGGAAACTCTCATGGCTCTGCTTGAAAAACACAAGAAGAACCTCAACCGAATGGGACAGATCATGTCTTTACTCAGAGAAATAGATACCACAATGGTGGGGATGCAACAATTGAAATCGGATCTAAGTACAGTCGATACAGGTGTTCATTTGATAGCTGTGGAAGAGCTTCTACAAAGACATGCCCTGCAAGAACTCCAGTTAACGTCATTTGGCGACAGCGTGAAGAAGCTGCAACGGTTAGGAGACCAAGTGCAAGTAGATAACGCAAAGGAGCAAGAACTTGTTAAGAATAAACTGAGTGAACTTCAAGCAGCGTACAAAGAACTACAAGTGAGTCACCTTCGAAAATCCTTTGACCAAATACTCATTTTTTCACATTTTAGGAGGTTAGTGCTCACCGTAAGGCAATTTTGGATGAAGCCAGGAACTTCTACCAATTCCTGCAAGATCAGGGAGACGCTGAGGCTTGGCTTATCGAGAAACAAAGAATTTGTCAAGCTGGTATAACTGCGAAGGACTTGAGGGGAGTCCTTGCTTTACAGCAGAAACACAAGGTGTTGATCGACGAGATCAAAGCAAGAAAAACCAAAATTGACCAACTGGGTAAGCTGCATTTCTGATCTTATACTTATATTTCGCCACTTTGAATGTAATTTAAAAAGCTTAATTTTTCTTTCAGGTTCAACAGGAAAACAGCTATTGGTCCAGAATCATCCAAGATCGCCAGAAATCCAACAACACATGGACAAGATGAAACAAGAATGGGCTGTGCTTGAAGAATTGGTAGATAAACGTTCCAAACAACTCCAAGATGCCGTTGAAACGTACCAATTTTATGCAGATGCCAACGAAGCCGATTCTTGGATAAACGAGAAAACTTCTTTAGTTGCTTCCAGCGATTACGGTAGGTTACCCTTTAGTGTTAGTTTCACCTTTTGAATTCCTTTTTTTGTAGGATCTGACGAACCAAGTGCTCAGGCACTACTGTCGAGACACAAGGATCTAGAAGGAGAAATTAACGCCTATAGTGGGGATGTACAAAGCCTGAACACACAAGCGCAAAGATTGATTGCTTCCGGAATATCGCACCTCGACCTGACAGCCGAAAACCAATCAGAAGAACCTGTCGAGGAAACTGTTTACGAAACGAGGATGGTTCCTATGGAGGTTTACGAAGATGAACCTGTTGAAAGGATCGAATACAAAACTGTTTTAGAGGAAAGAAAAGTGCCTCAAGTCCGTGCCTTATATCCGTTCAACGATCACGGCCTAACCATGGTCAAGGGTGAGGTTATGTTTCTTTTAAACAAGAGTAATCCAGACTGGTGGTGTGTGAGGAAGGCAGATGGTACAGATGGTTTTGCTCCAGCCAACTACGTTGCTGAAATCGAGCCGAGGATCATACAGATACCACTGAAGAAGGCGGAAACTGTGAAGACTATCCAGAGGGTGAAGAAGACCAAAATGGTCAGTCAAAAAGTACCTGTTAAAGTATATAGGTGAGTTTCGTTTGGAGATAACACCACTCACTTTTATAAAATCACATAGGAGGTCATGGTATCGCTTTCAGGAGTTCGTGCACCTGATGAAAAGTCAGTGCGCACACAGAAAATATCGTTAATGACAAAATGACGTTGCCAGTTTGTTTCTCTGTTTACATATTGTTGGAAATCGAAATATTGCAACTAGAACTAGAAAAAGAATCCTTTCTATCAATTCATTTAAATGTTGATTATTTTCGTCCATCACATGTTTTCCAATTCATTCATTTTCCGAATAAATTCACATTCTGAGAAATATGTAATTGCTAAGAATGTAGAAAGGGCAACATAGTGTTGACTTGGAACATAGAAATATTTTGACAAGCGTCATTGTTGTTCGATTCAGAAATAGAAATACGAATGAAAAGAATACCAACTCCCTACTAAAACTCGTTGACACTATTTGTAGCTAGCGACATTCAATACCACCAGTAGAAATGAGAACTAATTCTCAGCGGCAGCGACCGTAGGTGCTGAGCTATTCAAAATCTAATCGTTTTTTGTGAATCTCAGTAAACTGCATTGTCGTACTAAATAAAGCAAAAGTAATTGAATATTTTCAACTGCAGTAAAAGTGAAAAGACTATATCAATAAATATGGGGAAAATAAAAAATTACGTGATTACTTTTGTTTTATTAGCATTCAACTATAAACATACATATTAACTGGATGAGTTTTTTACTTGTACATATATTTCAACAGTAGATTCATGAGGTCAAATGGTTTTAACTCTGTGTTTGACAACAGATTTCTATGAATGAGCTCACCACCACTTCTTAAAATTAAATCATTATTTATTTAAGCATATTTTTCGTCCCATCTTTTCACTCTTTTTCCAGCAGTTCGCTCTAACTTCTTTGCTGAAGAGGTCAAATTCATTGTCATCACTGGTTTTGTCATAATCTTCACTTGGCCAGCATAGTTACGTCAAGTAAACTGTAAGGAGGAAGAAAATAAAAGATTATTATCAAACAAGCAATAATGAACCTTCAATAACAAACTCGTTAATGAAAAGTTAGTCGATGTAAAAAAGGTGATATTACTCTTCAGGTCCCACTCAATTTTCAAGTTAAAATGTTTCATAGATTGAATTAAGTGTTGCAATACTAAATTCGTCCGCTAATTTAGTGGAAAACTAAACACAGCCAAGAAATATTAAGAATATTCAAATAAAATATTTTTTTCTCTGACAATACGAATTTGCCAGAGATGAAATGTATTCTGTAGTACTCATCAAGCTCATAACATCAAAGAGAATCATTAAACAAAATAAATTAATAATCGGTAAGTGGGAACTAAATGAAACATTGACTTCTTTCTTCAACGGAATTTCTGAACACTCTCCAGCGCACCTCGCGATACTAGCGCCAAAAAAAAATACGTGCACCAGCAGAAGGCGAATTATTATTATTATTCTGAACAGGGGTCGTTGTGGCTACGTTCAGCCTTCCAGGAACTTCGACCGCAAGGATCTTTTGTCCTCTACCAAACTCGTTCATTTAAATCCCAAGGAGGCCGTCAATGGCATTGATGAATCCAACGACATCCTTAGGAGCCTTAGTTGTTACTTCATGTGGATCTAGAACCGACATTCCATGTGAATGGTTCTTAGTTCCGCCAGCTCTGGACACCTGCATACCATGTTTCTTCCTCTGATCCACATAGCCAGCAAGTTTCATCTGCTGATTTTCCCATGCGATACAAAAGATATTTGTGTCGACAGTGTCTCGTCAGCAGACCCACCATTACTTGAAGCTCAGCTCGTGGCAGCTTTATGAACTTCCTGCTGTAGGTCGGCGAGAATTCCACAAATCTCTTGGCTTGCGCAAATCTAGGAGTATTTCTCCAGAGCGTTGTTTTGTTTGCCGCTTCCCATTGTTGGACCGCTTTCTTGTATTGGTCTTTTCTCAGCCCATAGAAAGGTCCAGGTCCAACAGTCTTCAGCCTTGAAGCTTTCTCTGCGAGTTCGTCGGCTATTTCGTTTCCTTCAATACCACAATGTCGTAGTTTCCATAGTAGAGTCACCTTCTTACCTCGGGCCAGTTGCTTTATGTTATTACGGCATTTCCATGTCAGCCAAGACTCCTGGCTGTATGATTCCAGTGATCTCAGAGTGGCCTGACGGTCCGTGGTGATATATATGCGCTCCTTTGAGATTCCTTTGAAGGCATTCTTGAGCGCAGGTATAGACAGCTAGTGTCTATCTGTGAAACAGAAGGTTCACTTCCAAGAGGCTTGGATATCCTTAATTTAGGTCCACAATTCCCAATGCCTATTCCCCTTTCTGTTTTCAATCCATCAGTGTACCATATGGATGACTTCTTGTCTATACGATTTACGAAGTTCATTGCACTAAGACGACTGTTTCGAATGGCTTTTCGAAATCGTATATGATTGGCATCACATCTGATGGTTTTGCCAAGAGGCTTGAGTCTAGTTGATTCAGTCCAACCCAGTTTCCGGGTAGGAGCTTCCCCTTGAGGGATAATTTGATGGCTTCCAGCAGGCTATATTTCCTTACATACAAGTGTAGGGGAGGCGAATCAAGTATGACCTCGAGCGCTGCTGTCGGAGTTGTACACATAGCTCCTGTGGCCTCAACACAGGCTAGTCGTTGCAACTTTAGCAGCTTGTTGCAAGTAGTGGCCTCTTCAGTGTTTGTCCACACTGCTAGTGACGCATAGGTGACAACTGCAGTGTATACCCACAGTACCATTTCTGGTCTCATCCCCCATGTTTTTCCAAAGAGCCTCTTGCAGGCCCACATGGCCGCCTTGGATCTGGAAAGGGTTTTTTCCAAAAGAAGGCGAACTAAAACGGGTAAAAGTCATCCAATATGAGTTGGTAGGGGTTGGTGGAATGTGTCAAATTTCCAAGGCCAGAGGTGTGATTTTATATTTGTGAATGGAGTATAATATTAGTATAATAGGTATTCTATTGACTTGATATAATGCAGGCAAAGAAAGCAACCCAAAAGCAAAGTGGATGACAACATCAGTGTCCCTAAGAGACAGAAGAAGATAAATGACACTTATGACGACTTGAAGAAAATGGCCTCTGGAAGGCACGCTCTACTCGAAGATTCAATGAGACTGTTCAAATTCTACAAGGAGTGCGATGATTTCGAGAGATGGATGAAAGACAAGGAAAAGTTTCTTGGGGAAGAACCCGACGGTAATGTGGAACAAGCCAAGAGGAAATACGAGGTAAAACAAACTTTTCTTCAAATGAACTTTAGCTCACCTTTGAAATTTCAGAAATTCGTGACAGACCTCTCAGCTAGCAGCAACCGCATGGACGAACTAGGAGAAGCAGTCAAAGAGTTCGAAAGCATGAACCACTCCCAGATCGACAAGGTGAAAGCCAGGCATCGTCAAATCCAAGGAGCGTGGAGAAGACTCAACTTGCTGAAGACCCAAAAGGAAAGAAGTTTGGCCGGTGCAAGCAGCGTTGAACTCTTCCAGAAGCTATGCGAGGAAGCCAAGGACTGGATGATGGAGAAGATGGAACAACTCAAAATCGACATCTTAGGACACGACTTGAAAACCGTGCAAGCGCTCCAAAGGAAACATGACAACCTAGAGCGCGAATTGAATCCTTTGGAGGAAAAGGTCAGTAAGGTCATCCTACTGGCGAACTCAGTTAAAACTGCGTATCCGAACGAGAAAGGCAACGTTATGGAAAAACAGAAGGAGATTGAGGATCTATGGCAGAAGGTCAAAGACAAGGCTTTGGAGAGAAGAGCTCGCTTGGAAGATGCAGTTGGATTGCAGATCTTCGACAACAGCTGTAAAGATCTATTGAACTGGGTAGCGGATGTCAAAAATGAAATCAATGCCGAAAACACTGTAAGAGACGTGCAAACTGCTGAAAACTTATTGAAACACCACAAAGACTTGGAGAAGGAGATCTTATCTAAGAATGACGAGTAGGTATCCCTCCCAAAATTTTTTATGTTGATTTTAATGTGTTTCATTCCAGATTCGAACAGCTAGCAAATTTGGGGAGGAAACTTTGCAAATCGAATGACAACAAAGAAGATATCCTGGGCAAAGTACAAAGACTAGAGGAAGAACAGGCGGCTTTGATGAGAGGTTGGAAAGAAAAATTGCACTGGATAGAACAGTGCTTACAATTGCAGAACTTCAATAAGGAGGCCGATAATATAGACGCTGCAACATCCGCCCATTTCAACTTTTTGGAATATCCAGATCATGGGGTTTGTAATTTATCCAACTGTATACTTTTGTTTATTTATTTGATTTTCTTTTATTTTTTGTTGTTGTTCATTTCGTTTTAGAGCTCTTTGGACGAAGTTGAAGCTTTGCAAAAGCAACACAGAGCTTTTACTAATACTTTATTTGCTCAAGACGATCGTATTAATGCTTTTAACAAAAGAGCCGACCTCTTGATCGCAGATCACCATTATGAGAGCATAGCGTAAGTTTATTTTTTTTTTAATTCTATTTAATTCAACTTGGTTGGGAAATTTATGGTGTAAGTTTTGAAGTTATTCACGAATTTGGCTCTATAGAATATTTTTACGAAAGGCACAAGATTCAGGATTGACATTCTAAAGGTAAGCTTCAAGTAAGAAGACGACTTCTCGTATATTTTTTGAAGGTTCAAGGAATTCCGGTTTTTCCGGAAGTGACATCAACTTTCGTTTTTCAAATGGAAAGACCCATGTTTTTATTGCATAAATAGATTCTCCATTGAATTCCGAGTCTTTTTGATTCCAAAAGTTTCCCGAGAAAATTCTCTTTAAATGAGGAAATACGAAAAAAATCTCGAAATTGAACTCTGTTCGTTTCGTTTTTTTCAAATTGGGACCTCATTTTTTCGAAGATTTCGAAAATGCTTCGAAAAAGTGGGATTCTAATTTGACAAAAAAAAAGAATTTTTGATGTTTTGTCAGTTCTAACTTTGACAAAGAATGTGTGACCTCCTGTATCATATTCTGAAAATCACGCTATCGGAAAAGACGCATTAGCCTTTATTCCCAGAGATTTCAAAAATGAGAATTTTTAATGAAAAAACCTCGAAGTTATCTATTTCAACAGAATTCAATTCTGAGATTTTTTTTTCGTATTTCCTCATTTAAAGAGAATTTTCTCGGAAGAATTCAAACTTTTGGAATCAAAAATACTCAGAATTCGATGGAGAATCTATTTATGCAATAAAAAATGGGTCTTCCCATTTGAAAATCGAAAGTTGATGAAAAAACCAGTCCTAGAACCTTCAAAAAACATACGAGAAGTAGCCTTCTTACCTTTAGAATTTCAATCCTGAATCTTGTGTTTTTCCTAAAAATATTCTATAGAGCCATATTCGTAAATAACCCTGTATAATGAATTATTCAACAGGATCAACGAAAAACGAAACAATGTCTTGGAAAGAAGAGCGGCCGTAAAAGAATTAAGTCAGCAAAAATGGAAAAAATTAGAGGCTTGTAAAAATTACCAAGAATTCTGCGCAGAAGTTGATGACTTAAGAGCCTGGATGGCCGATAAGTCTAAGACAGCATCAGATGAAAGCTACAGAGACCTTGCGAACCTAGGTATTAACAATGCCACCTTTTTAAATCTTCCAGTTTTAAACTCTATTCTATTTTCAGAACGTAAACTTCAAAAACACGAGGCTTTTGAAAGAGAGCTGAGAGCTAATGAGGGCCAACTAAGAACTGTGAACAATCTGGGACAAGCCCTCATATCCGAGAACAGTATTTGGAAAGACGAAGTGGCCAAAACTCTAAGTGAACTGAACAGCGAATGGCAAGATTTGGTAGGGTTATCCTTGAAAAAGGGGCGTTGTTTGAGGCAGGCTGTAAACCAACACGCCTACAACTCTGCAGTTGATGACGTCAAGACTAAACTAGATGAAATTGAAGATCACTTGAACAGTCAGAACTTAGGAAATGACTTAAGATCATGCAAGGTTAGTTCTCAATGTTGGTAAACTCAAAAATACCTTTTTTAATCTTTTTGTTTTAGGATCTTTTGCGACGTCATGAAGATCTAGTGACCGAGTTGGGTCAGTGCGCGAATAGAGTTGACGATCTGGTGAAACAAAGCAGCGAAATGAATGATGAGGGCCATTTCGACTCGGCTACAATCGGAAACAATGCTATAGCCCTTCAGAAACGTTTATACGATCTGGATAAACCTGCCAAGCAACGTAGGGCAAAACTGGAAAAATCTCTGCAGTATTATAAATTTTGGTTCGACCTTGATACTCAGCTTCAGTGGATCAAAGACCATCTTCCGTTGGCTTCTTCCGATGCCTTGGGGCAGAACCTGCATCAAGCTCAGAATCTCTACAAGAAGCACAAGAAGCTAGAAGCAGAGATTAAAGGTCACCAGCCTGATATCGACAAAACTTTAGAAATTGGAAAAGAACTGATCAACCAAGAACATCCAGAGAAAGTCCAAGTAAGTATCGATAACCTCAAAATGATGTTCAATAACTTACCATATATTCTTTAAAACAGATTGAAAAACTGAGTAGCGATCTTATTGACGCTTGGACTGATTTGAACCAAAAAGCTGCAACAAGAGCTCAAAATCTAGAACAATCATTGAAAGCTCAACAATTCTTTTTCGAAGCAAGCGAGGTTGAAGCTTGGTTGAATGAAAAATCAGATGTTTTGGCCAGTACAGATTATGGAAGGGATAGGGATTCAGCTACGAAACTGCTGACTAAACATAAGGTAACCGTTTCAGATTACTCAATGGATCTATTCATCTTAAAATTCGATTTTTACAGGTTTTACAATTGGAACTGGATACTTACAAGAACATTATAGGCGAGATGGGAAGGGGAGTTCAAGAACTCACCAAAGCGAACCATCCAGAATCCAAGACCATAACCGAAAGACAGTCCAGTCTAGAACACCTTGTCAGATCTCTACAGAGGAAAGCTGCGCTTCGGCAACACCGCCTCATGGAATCTTTGTTCAGGCACGAGTACTTCCTGGAGTCCGAAGAACTCGAAGATTGGATTATGGAGAATCTTCAACAGGCATCTTCGGAGGATTATGGCCAAGACTATGAACATTTGATTGTGAGTACTGAATTAGTTAATTTTTGATTCGTTCGATATTTGAGTGGTTTGTTCTAGATATTGAGGAACAAATTCGACGATTTCAAACTTCGCATTGAATCTGGGGCAGAGAGGTTCAGGCAATGCGAAGCGTTAGCACAAAAACTCATCGCCAACCAGAGCTCTTACATAAATGACATTAATGCTAAACAGGAACAGCTGGTGTAAGTAGATTTGATATTTCACTAAATGTCATTTGAGTGGTTTGTACTTCTAGCATGGTTTCTTTTTTCTTAGTAAGTTTTTTTGTTATCAATCCGAGTTCCTTATCAGTGGAATTATTGTGATAATAGTTGTAACTAACACTTTATCTGGTATCTATTCCAATTTCTCACCAACAGAGCATAAGAACTATTATTGAATTGAAGGATGATACTCATTACAGTGTTGTATATATGTGTATGAAGTTGGCCCAGCACTCTTGGATTTTCAAAAAAGTTGTTATGGTGGATTGTGCTAGGTTTGTGCTGCTCCTTCTTGATTCCATGTGGTTCTCGAGATATCTCAAAAACCAAGGAAATGTTCCAGATGAGAACTTTTTGAAAACTTGGATTCCGATAAATGAAAAACATTGTGCCTCACATGTACTAAGTTGTTCGAATTTTTCCGAAATTCTGTTTAGTTTCCGAAAAATTTGGAATTAAAAAAAAAGAGAGCCCAGCAGTTTCCTTTTTTCTTTCCACTTATGAATAGAAAAATTTGTGCAACATTTGTGCTGCCTTGTGCCACAAATATTTTAACGAAAATGCTTCAGATTTCCTGGCAAATTATAAAAATGAAAAATTATTTCTTTTTTTTTTTTGGACGAATATTGTTTTATATCATTGTGCCGCAAGTGCACCAACTTGTGCCTGTCAGATTTTCAGAAAAAACTCAACAGGTTTTCTCTTATATGGAGAAAAATAAAAAAAATTAGTAAGTAGATTGTGGGAAAATGAGAATACCTGACAACAGTGTGTTTGAAGTTGGCCCAGCACTTCTGGATTTTCGAGAAATTTTTTTTTGTGCTGAATTATGTTAGGTTTTTTCTGCTTTTTGCCGTTGACATTTTTTTTATTCCGTACTGTTCTCAAGTTATTTCACAAAATGTATTGAACAAACACTTGTTTCGTTTCTCACATTTTGTGAAATATCTTGAAAACCGTATGTAATAAAAAAAAATTCCTACAGCATTAAGCAGCCCAAACCTAGCACAAATCAGCACAACATAAATTGTATCGAAATTTGAAAACTGCTGGGCCAACTTCACACACACTGTTGCCAGGTGTGCTGATTTTCCTACAATTTACTAATTTTTCTTATATTCTTCATATGAAGGAGAACCTGTTGATTTTTTCTGGTAATCTGACTGTCACAAGTTGGAACACTTGCGGCACAATGATATAAAACAATCTTCGTCGAAAAAAAAAGTGCATGGCTGAATGAATTTTTCATTTTCATAATTTTCGTGAAAATATTTGTGGCAAAAGGCAGCAAAAATGTTGCACAAATTCTTCCATTCATAAGTGAGAAGAAAAAACGATACTGCTGGGCATATTTTTTTTTACAATTCCAAATTTTCAGGAAACTAGAAAGAATTTCGGCAAAATTCGAACAACTCACAATTGCAACACAATCATAAGAAACAATTTTTGTTGGAAAAAGAAGAATAGAGCAGGGCTGACTTCTTTTCATTTTCGTAATTTGCAGCAAAATCTGAGAAATTTTTCAAAAAATATTGACGACACAAGTTAGCTCGAATATAGAACAAATTCTATTCATTTGTGCTGGGCTATATTTTTTTCAATTTCGATTTTTCAGAACGCTAGACAGACTTTAGGAAGAATTTGACTGACACAACTCATAACATGTGTAGCACAATTTTTTGCAGTCATTGGAATGCAATTTTTCGAAAATTGCTGGGCTGGCACATTTTTTTGGGTTTTTGAGATATCTCAAGAACAACATGGAATTAATAGAAAATTCAGCACAACAAAACAATTTTCACACACATGTTGAATCTGTATATAATGGATTTCACTCATTGTGAAGAATGTAATAATATAGCAAAGTGATAAATTCTAGTTACGCCTTAACCTATTTGTGAACAGGAACAACTTTCCAATTAAGTTTTTATGCAATGATAGTAGGAAAAGTGTACTTGATCAAATTGCATTGTAGAGGGAATTCACATTTTTCTGTAGCTCTAGTCAACAGTGTACTATAGGATTACTTATTTCATCACGATTTCTTGCACATAGTATGGTTATTTTGCATCATCCATTGGAGTCGATATTTTTGGGGAAATACATAGATGTTAAAAAATCAATTCAAAAAATTATAGAAATAACGACTTGCTCAATGCTAGATGTGGTTTGTAATGGTACTTATTTTCTTGTATTTTCATAGTTATTAAAATCTTGTGGTAATTTGCATGTGGTGTTGGTTTTTAGCACTGAAACCCCTCTGAAATATATGACGAGGTGATGGAAAGGCATGAATTAGTGAGGTAATATTTTAATTTTTTTTTAATTGTATGTTTGTGTGTGTGTTTTATAACCTCAAACTATAAATGTTTTTGTATATTTGACGGTTCGACGATTTTTTTGTGGACCTGAGTAAGTAAACCGAACATAACCTCGAAATTTCAGCGACTCATGGAAAAGCTGCATGAACAGATCAACAACCGTGAGGTACGGCTGCAGGCAGCTGGGGAAATTCACCGTTTCCATAGAGACGTCGCAGACGCTCTTCAAAGGATCCAAGAGAAGAACGCCTCTCTCGGAACTGAGCTTGGTCGCGATCTGAATTCGGCTTTGGCTTTGTTGAGGAAACATGAGAAGTTCGAGAATGAGCTCGTGGCGCTTGAAGCGCAGCTCCAGCTATTAGTAGAAGACGCTTCCAGACTGCAGAAAGTGTACCCGAGCAACAAGGTTAGCATCAAGTGACTCATTTTGAAATAATGATTAATCCAAATGGACCTACCTTTCCGTATAAAGAACACCTATCTAAAAGTTTTCTATTCATGCTCAAAAAAAAAAAAAAACAAAAAAGCCGTCAATGTCAACACATAAATAAATGCTGTCTTCAACACTGAATATAACCTACAAAGTGCTTCAGTATTCAAACTAACTTTGAAGCCATGTTAATCTCATAAATATATCAATTGTAATAACTCATTTTGTCCAGTTGTGTATGTTTTCATATGTATTCATTTCATCGCGTTTGCGATTAAAATAATTATATCTATGCTTGGATGAATAATATTAGAGGCAAATTCATCTTCTCCATGATTTCAAATCCTGATTTTTGCTACGTAAATGAAGGCTTTCTTTTAACAGAACGGTAGGATTATCACCTACTATATTACCTGAATATATTGTTATAACTATTGGAGACAGAATCTGACTCTGCATAAGATACTACATCATGCAGATAATCTGGATATGTTTCCAGGACCACCTGATAGCAAAATTTTCTTCTGCACGTAATTCAATAGTTTTCTGTAAGTGAAATAACAATAATGTTGCTTAAGCGCCTGCTAATTTCTTATTCGTATTTCCATGCACCAAACAAAGTAATAAGATATTCACCTAAAAAAAAAATATCATTGACCAACTAAATCTCATGCAACATTATAATATATGGGGAGTGTTGACTGATCCCGTAAAAATATGAGTTAGAATCGAATTTCGGCATGGACAAAAATTGTATTTCCCACTTCTTGCACACTGCTTTGATATGGTTGTTCAAAACGCAGAAATGGTTACAAACTAGACTAGCTATCATCGCAACAAGATTGCTGGAAACTAATAGAAAAACAACAAAAACAGGACCATCTAAGAAATCAAAGAGTTTACACCAATTTTCAAGATAGGTCAGATTAGACCCCCTGATTGTTTACCAGAATAAAATAAAAAAATTTTGAGTGTGCCATAAAAACTAATATTTTATGTTTGAAATGTAAAATAGCATTTCATCTGAAAAATTGCTTCTATAATTACCACACATTATAATTCAATGTTAATTTTTCATAGAATGAATTTTATTTCCTCAAAAACCTACCGTTCCTTTGAAAGAACACCACAAATTAAAATTTTTCGTGAGAAATAAGTACACATTGCACCCTCGCTACAAAAGTGACACATCTCAAAATCAGAAGTCGAAAAAATTCGAGTGCTAAATATTTTCTAATTAATTGGAAACATGAAATAGATAGCATTTTTGATATGTAGGAGTTTATATCAGCACCCCAGAGGTAAAGTGTGTTGAGTCACAATATCAAAATTAGACAAAACAGAGATTTTTCAGTTCCATTACTGTTTCAAAGAATGTTTACTGCCATTATTTGGTGACTTGATATACCCAGAGAGTCAAAAATCTGTTCCAATAGCTAGAATTCACCAATGTGAATCCAATATTGTAGAAAGTTCGTGTCTGAAAAAATGTTACTTAACACACTTTACCTCTGAGGTGCTGATATGATATATGGAGGACCCACTGATGTGGGTAAAAATTTTCCATAATTTAATTTAGGCTCGTTTTCTGATCTAACTCAGAGCATAAACCGAAAAAAGTAAATTTTGTGTTGTGTTACTTTTGTAGCGAGGGTGCGACATCACAAGATGAAAAATATGAGAAGGCATCATTTAAACCATAATCTGACACAATTCTAATTGAAATGAAAAAAAAAAATTCCAGGTCTATTTGGGTTAATGTGGGGCAGTTATGATTTTCCTTATCTCGAAAAAATCTGATCTAATACATCTACCCTCTAAATCTCTTTCAGCCTAACATCCAGCAGAAACAAGAACTGGTAGTAGACGCTTGGAACAAGCTGAAACAGAGGGACGACGCCAGACACGATCAGCTTCAAGCTAGCGTCGATCTTCAGAGATTTTTCAAGCAAGTCAGGGATTTGACCAACTGGGCCATCGGCTTACGACTCGCAATCTCTGCCGAAGAAAACGCACGAAGCATAGCTAGGGCTCAAGTGTTGAAGAGCGAACACGACGCATTGAAGAGTGAAATAGAAGCGAGAGAAAGGAGCTTCCATGAGGTGGCCGAGAACTTGACAGCAATGGAGCAAACAGGTTTGATTCTGATATTATTTTTTTTTTTTCACCTTTTCCTGTTCTTGTTGGTCTCACTTTATTTATTGACTAGTTGGCTTGTGCAACTTCGTTCCTCCAAATCGGTTATTACAATTATTGTTATTATTATTCCAATTTTATTTCGAAACACAAAAAATCTTGAAAAAACAAAGGTCTATAACATAAAACGCAAAATTAACACAGTCTTCAACGATGTCTCCTATACGTACAGTTGTCTACTCCTACAGACCACTGGACGCTGAATTGTTCTAAATTCTGATGAAACCCATAACGTGATAACTTTCTGTCACACAATGAAAGTTGTTGTTATACAGGATTATTCACGAATTTGGCTCTATAAAATATTTTTAGAAAGACACAAAGTTCAGGATTGAAATTCTAAAGGTGAGCTTCAAGTAAGAAGACGACTTCTTGTATATTTTTTGTCATCAACTTCCGTCTTTCAAATGAGAAGACCATTTTTTTATTGCATGAATAGACTTTTCATTGAATTCTGAGTCTTTTTGATTCCAAAAGTTTGAATTTTCCCGAGAAATTCTCTTTAAATGAGAAGATACGGGAAAAAAAACCCAAAATTGAACTCTGTTGAAATACAGACAACTTCGAGGTTTTTTCATTAAAAATTCTCATTTTTGAGAATCTCCGACAAGAATGGCTGATGCTTCTTTTCCGATAGCGTGATTTTCAGAATATGATACAGGAGGTCACAAATTCTTTGTCAAAGTTAAAAATGACGAAACATCAAAAAATCGTTTTTTTCAAATTGGAACCCCATTTTTCGAAACATTTTCGAAGTCTTCGTCAAAAAATAATAGGAGCATACGTCCAAGACTTTTATACCAAAATGAATATTTTTCGAGATATTCAGGAAAAACGATTTTGTCTTCAATTTTCAATTCCGAATGTGTTTTTTTGATGGAAAATAGTTAGCGGTCAAGTGGAATTTTTTAAAACCTTTTTGTTATCGAGAAAAAACATTTTCTTACAGATGAGATCAGTTTTTCATTATTTTCTAAAGCTTAGGATAATTTCCGCAAATTCTTGGTTCTGGAGAATTTCTTTTTTGTCATGGTAGGGAAATTTGAATTTTCAGTAAAGAAATTGATACATGTTCTGTTAATTATTATTTCAAAAGCATTAAAAATTATTACAAATTATTTTTTTCTGCATTCCTGAAAATTTTTTACGTTGACTTCACTAATACTAACATTGAGAACTTTGAACCAATTGTTGCTCTCGCATTACAGATGATAATTCAAGAACTTCACTCGTCTGAACTATAGAAAATATTTTCTCGATAACAGAGATTTCCGAAAATTTCAATTGACCGCTAATTATTTTCCAGTAAAAAAAAAACACATTCAGAATGAGATTAAAAAATGAAGACAAAATCGTTTTCCTGAATATCTCGAAAAATATTAATTTTGGGATAAAAGTCTTGGACGTACGCTACTATTATTTTTTGACGAAGATTTCGAAAATGATTCGATAAAATGAGGTTCCAATTTGAAAAAAAACGACTTTTTGATGTTTCGTCAAAGAATTTGTGACCTCCTGCATCATATTCTGAAAATCACGCTATCGGAAAAGAAGCATTAGCCTTTCTTCTCGGAGATTCTCAAAAATGAGAATTTTTAATGAAAAAACCTCGAAGTTGTCTGTATTTCAACAGTTCAATATCGAGATTTTTTTTCGTATTTCCTCATTTGAAGAGAATTTTCTAGGGAAAATTCAAACTTTTGGAATCAAAAAGACTCAGAATTGAATGGAGAATCTATTTATGCAATAAAAAATGGGTCTTCCCATTTGAAAAACGAAAGTTGATGTCACTTCCGGAAAGATCAAAAGTCCTAGATCCTTCAAAAAATATACGAGAAGTCGTCTTCTTACTTGAAGCTCACCTTAACAATTTCAATCCTGAATCTTCTGTCTTTCCTAAAGATATTCTATAGAGCCAATTCGTGAATAACCCTGTATATTGTTGTAGTTATTTTCTAGCAGTTTGTCCAAGCCACATTCATTATGAATACAGTCACTACTCTGGATCTTCTTTATTTATAGTGGATTTGGAACATGGAGTTTGTCCACCGTTTTTCTCTCTATTTCATCCAGACATTTTCTGCTCCGAAATTTAAACATATTTATCGTTTCCAATTCAATTGCCAAAATGATTGTTGTTTGTTTCAGGACACTATGCAGCTGCAGAGGCGGTAGAAAAGTACAAGAACTTGGTTGAGGAACGCCAAAAGTTGCACAATGCTTGGCAACTGAAGAAGGTTTATCTGGATCAATTATACGATCTTCATCTATTCTTCAGAGAAGCTAAGCTCATCGAAGATGCCACCAATGCCCAAGAAGCTGCATTAGGTTAGTTACCCTTAATAATTCGAATTTTCAAGAATTACCTGTTGGATCCATTACTTACAGGTATTTTAGATCTTGGGGAGACTGTAGAAGAAGTTGCGAACCAGTTGAAGAAACATGAGGAATTCGAAAAGGTTATCTACCATCAAGATGAAAAACTGGACATCCTAAATCAGTCTGGACACAAACTGCTATCCCAAAATCATTTTGATTCTCCCTCTATATCCACAAAATTGGGCGAGATTCAGAATAAAAGAAGAAGAGTCCACCAGCTTTGCTTGGAAAGAAAAATACTGTTAGATAATGCACTCTTATATGCAGAATTCAACAGAGACATCACAGAGATCCAAATGTGGATAACCGAGAAACAGAAGAAACTGGAAACACAAATCAAAGCCGGTGATGTCCATAACCTTGAAGATAAGATAAAGATGCTTCAGAAACACCAAGCTCTACAAGCTGAGGTCACAGCTAACGAAATAAGAATAGTGGAGATTAAACAAAAAGGAGAGAAGTTGCTAAACTTGAAACATTCCTCATCTAATGATATCAAAATGAAGCTCAAAGATTTGCAAGAATCCTGGAATGATCTCTTGAGAGAAGTACAGTTCCGAGGTAAAGGTTTAGAAGAAGCTCAAGATATTTTGGAGTTCAATAACCAGTTAGATAAGATAGAAACTTGGATAAGGGACAAGGAAGTTATGGTCCAAGCTGGTGATACTGGGAGAGACTATGAACACTGTCAAGCTCTTCAACGTAAACTTGATGACGTTGACAGCGATATGAGAGTGGACGATGCAAAGGTCAAACTTATATATTCTCTTGCTAATAAACTTGAAAGGCAAGGCCATAAAGGAGTACAAGGAAGAAAGGACAACTTCATCAAGAAATGGCAAGCTCTGCAAGGCGCTCTCGTATCTTACAGAAACAAACTTGCAGGAGCAGCTGAAATTCATCTATTCAACAGAGATGTCATGGATACTATCGACAGGATTGACGAGAAATGCAAGGCTCTACAAAACGAAGAAGTAGGTCGCGATTTGGTCTCAGTTCAAGCTCTGCAAAGAAAACAAGAAGCCTTAGAAACAGAGATAAAAGCCGTAGAAAAGAAATTAGATGAACATGGAACTAACGCCATCTTGTTGAGCGACAAGTACCACGATGCAATTGATGAAATTCAGGAGAGAATGGAAAATCTGCACACGCACTGGAGCGAATTGGTCGAAGCAAATATCAGAAGGAAAGAAATTCTACACAATTCTTACTCCTTACAGAAATTCTTATCTGAAGTAAAAGACTTGGAGGTTTGGGCTACCGATATTATACACCGCATGGAAGCTAGACAAAAACCAGAAAACATAGCCGAAGCTGAAACCCAAATAGAGTTCCACAACGAGCTCAAAGCTGAAATTAATGGAAGAAACGAGGTATTCAACAAACTGATTGATATTGGTGAAAAATCCAAAGAATCAGAAATCAGGGGAGAAACAGAAAAACTGAAAGAAACTCAAAAAGAGGTATTCAAAGCTTGGAACCACCACAAGCGTGAAATAACCTACGATTACGACCTCCAAGACTTCAAGGACCAAATCAATCAAATCAAGAACTGGCTGGCTACCAAAGAGGCGTTCTTGAACAACGACGATGTGGGTGATACCCCTAGCGCTGTCGAAGCATTAATTAGGAAACATCAGGACTTCACAAAGATGCTAGAACAACAGTTGGTAAGAGTTGATGATTTAGAAGCTGTATCGAAGAAATTGGCGAATGAGGAAAGAAATCAGAACAACTATGAAGTGGCTAAGAGAATGGACGCCATCTTAGAGAGGAAAAACAAACTTTTGCAAATGACAGAAGCTCGACGACTGAAGTTGGAAGAATCTAGAGCCCTTCAGAAATTCTTGAAGAACGTTTGCAGCGTTGAGATTTGGTTGAACCAAAAACTTCAGATAGCGGCCGATGAGAGCTATAGGGAACCGCATAACCTCCAAAGCAAGATCCAGAAGCATTCCACGTTCGAGGCTGAGGTTATGGCTAGCGACGAAAGGGTGCAGAGTGTAATAGACGAAGGACAAGAGTTGATACATTCAGATCACTACGCCAAAGACGAAATATCATTAAGACTAGAAGAAATAGAGGAAGATTGGAAAAGATTGTTGGAACTCACACAGATTAAACGGGGAGAAACTCAACGAAGCTTATCAAGCGTTGCTGTTCATCAGATCGATTGAAGAGTTTGAGGTTTGGCTTAGCGAAGTCGAGGCTCAGGTTAAGTCAAACGACGTCGGTAACGACTTGGCTTCAGTTAATAACATTCTAAAACGACATCTGGCTCTGGAGAACGATTACCAACAACACATAGAGAACTGCGAGAGTATAAACGAGATAGCTGAGCAATTCTCGAAAAGCAACAACTTCATGAAAGACGAAATCGAGGAAAGGGCGCAGCACGCCATAACTCGTTTCCATCAACTCAAGTCTCCCCTCCAGGCCAAGAAAGACCTGGCTGAATCCTGTCTGATGCTGCAACAGTTCACCAGTGAGATCGATGAAGAGTTGCAATGGCTGAGCGACAGGGAGCCTCTGGCCGCATCTTTGGATCTAGGAACCAGCCTGACGGCCGTGCAGAGCCTCCAGAAGAAGCATCAGACGCTGGAGGTCGAGTTGAATTCGAGGGAACACATCGTGAAGGGTCTGGTGGATAGGGCGGCCAACATGACGAGGTCCAGCCATGAATTCTCAGACGACATCAACGATAAGGTGGAGGAATTGAAGGGCAAATTTGGGATGGTGAGAGATATGGCCAGTTTGAGGAGGTTGAGGTTGCAAGATGCCCTGGAGGCACAAATGGTGAGTTTGTTCTTATTTCCATAGGATTGAACGTAATCTTGTACTTTTGAGATGTGAGAAATTAGAAACCAAACTGCGCACGCGCCAACAGTGTCATATGTGAATTTTGTTGCCAGATTGTGCAGAAGCCAAATATTTAGGAACGGATTTAACTGATGCGCCGCCTAAAAAGATAAATGTGAATTAATGTCTTTGCGTTTGAATTCTGCAGTTACTTGAGATTTCTTCAACTTTATTTATCCTTCATTTACTAATTCAACTTGTGATGAAAAGAAATAGAATGATTTCATATAACTTATTTTGAATTGCTTAGTTCAAAGTGCTACAAGGAAGGAATGAACTAAGTAGAAAATTTCTTCACTCGTGTATGTTTCCAAAAAATTACTCGAAAATACAGTATTTTTCCTTTTCTCCATTTATAATTCCCACACTCATTCTTTTAGCGGGATTTACAATTTTTGAGTTGCCAACTGATCTCGAACCACCCATTGTTTCAATTCTTATATTCACAAATACTCTCACTATACATCTACTTTCAAACTTCTCGAGAAATAGAAGTTAATTTCGTTGGTTGGCTTTAAACTCTTTGAATACCAGAATAATTGCCTAATCTGGCATCATGTCGATCTGTTAGAGCATGTTCCGCTAGTGCAGATTTTTCTGTCTGATTGAGTCGACAGCATCCTTCTTGCTGCTTAATTGATACTTCCTTTTGTTGTACCAATGTAGACTTTGCCGCAGTCGCAAGGTATCCTGTAAATACCGGCTTGTGAAAGTGGGTTAACTTTGTCTTTGGTAGTTCTGATCATTTGTCCAAGTTTTTGTGTGGGCTTATAAACTGTTTCGATGTTATTATTTCGACTCTCTTTCAAAAAATCTTCTGAATCTCCTGAGATTGTATTCCCTATAGCCTTTAATAATTAAACTGGGTTATTCACGAATATGGCTCTATAGAATTTTTTAGGAGAGACACAAAATTCAGGATTGAAATTCTAAAGGTGAGCTTCAAGTAAGAAGACGACTTCTCGTATATTTTTTGAAGGTTCCGGAAAAACCGGAAGTGACATCAAATTTCGTTTTTCAAATGGGAAGACCCATTTTTTATTACATGAATATTATTACATGAATTCTGAGTATTTTTGATTCCAAAAGTTTGAATTTTCCGAGAAAATTTTCTTAAAATGAGTAAATACGAAAAAAACTCTCAAAATTGAACTCTGTTGAAATACAGACAAATTCGAGGTTCTACATTAAAAATTCTCATTTTTGAGAATCTCCGAGACGAAAGGTTGATGCTTTTTTTCCGATAGGGTGATTTTCAGAATATGATACAGGAGGTCACAAATTCTTTGTCAAAGTTAGAAGTGACGAAACATCAAAAAAAGGTTTTTTTCAAATTGGAACCCTATTTTTTCGAAGCATTCTCGAAATCTTCGTCAAAAAATAATAGGAGCATACGTCCAAGACTTTTATCCCAAAATGAATATTTTTCGAGATATTCAGGAAAAACGATTTTGTCTTCAATTTTCAATCTCATTCCGAATGTGTTTTTTTACTGGAAAATAATTAGCGGTTAAGTGAAATTTTTTGGAAATCTTTGTAGTCGAGGAAATATTTTCTTATAGTTCGGAATGAGATTGAAAATTGAAGACAAAGTCGTTTTTCCTGAATATCTCGAAAACTAATTATTTTGGGATAAGAATCTTGGACGTATGCTCCTATTATTTTTTGACGAAGATTTCGAGAATGCTTCGAAAGAATGGGGTTCCAATTTGAAAAAAAAACTATTTTCTGATGTTTCGTCACTTCTAACTTTGACGAGGAATTTGTGACCTCTTGTATCATATTCAGAAAATCAAGCTATCGGAAAAGAACTAAGAAGTTGAAGCTCACCTCTAGAATTTCAATCCTGAATCTCGTGTCTTTCCTAAAAATATTCTATAGAGCCATATTCGTGAATAACCCAGTATAAGAAGAATAATTGTTTTACTAATTATTTATGTTCTTCTTTCAAGTTTTATGAAGAGAGTTCAGAGGCTGAGGCTTGGATTCACGATAGACTTCCAGCCTTAGCAACAAGCGAGGTTGGAAGAGATGAGATTACCACCCAAATGTTGCAACGAAAATTGGATATCATAGCCGCTGAAGTGAAAGCTTATCAGGAAACAATCGATAAACTATCCCAGAGGAGCAGCGATCTCATAGAAAGAGAACATTATGATGCAGACAATATCAAGAAACGAGAGGTAGGTGAAAATTATATCCTAGAGAAACACCACTTTGTGAAACTCAAATGGTTTCATTGGTTTCTTTGACTTAAAGTAGAAATACACTGCGCAAAAAAATTAACGCACATTTATGGTTATCTCAAATTTATTCTACAATTGAAGGTGTTCTCAATGATAATTATTTTTATCAGAATTATGCATGCATTTGTTATCCACTTTCAACGTTTTTCTTCAATATAGATGTTTTTTTCCCAGCAGGAATAGAAAAAGATGATATTATCAGAGTTTGAATGTATTGGCTCCATTCTAAAATCAGTTGTTCTCGATCAATTCTAGTGATCAATAGTTTTTCTTTCGTTTGATTTTCTACACTCGATCGCTATGCAACGCGAAACACGCAATTTGACACAAGAAGAATGTGCCTAAGCGGTAGTTTTGCGAGAAGAAGGGTGGACATACACAAGAATTGCAGAAAGGTTTGGAGTTTCCCATACAAGTGTGTCCAGAATGTTGCAGCGATTCAGGGAGATAGGTATGAATGTCCGAAGACCAGGACAGGGTAGACCACAGGTAACAACTGCCATTCAAGAACGTTACTTGAGAGTTTCTTCGTTGAGACAACGGTTTGCAACCTCTCGCTTCTTTCAAAATCAGCTTGAGCAAACTCATTAGCACTCAGACAATAAGAAATCGCCTCAGAGAATATGATTTAAGGCCTCGTATCGCGGCAAGAGGCCCAGCTTTTACCCCAGCCCATCGAAAGCGCGTTTGGATTTTGCGAGAGAGCATATCCATTGGGAAGAGGCCAATTGGGAAAGAGTTCTCTTCACAGATGAGTCTAGATTCTGCCTCTACCATTGTGATCAACGTTCCCTTGTATACAGACGTCCACATGAAAGATATGCTCAGTGCAATTTCCTGAATTCTACTGGTTTCGGGAAGGATCGATTATGGTATGGGGTGGAATATCTTTGACTGCTCGCACAGACCTAGTGGTCGTTGATAATGAAGCTATGAATGCTGATAAGGATATAAGGAACATTCTTGAAGAGCATGCAGTGCCATTTGCCCCATACGTTGGTGAAAATTTCATTTTTATGGACGATAATGCCAGACCCATCGTGCGCGCATCGCATCTCTCTAAGCAGGTTTGGGACACCCTCAATAGAAGACTGAGGAGTTCAGAACATCATCCAGCTATTCTTAATGACTTAGGAATCCAACTCGGAGAAATCTGGGAAGGATTAGATCAGAACATTTTAAGATCACTCATTTTGAGTATGAACTGTTGTTGCCGAGCTGTAATTAACGTAAGGGATGGAAATATCAAGTACTAAATCACTTATCAGTATTTCAGTATTTTAAAAATTGTTCATTTCTCTTCTTTCACATAAGATTCGGTGAAATCCTGAATTTTTCTTCCATTTAATGTGTCTTGTTTCGTTCAAAACCTTCCCGAGAGAACATAAAAAATATGTTAGAGTTAACTTTAATTTAAATTGAGATTTTCAGAATGAGCGTTAATTTTTTTGCGCAGTGTACGAACATAGGAATAATTTTTTTTCTAGGAACAAATCACTCGCGAGTTCCAAAAGCTGCGCCAGCTGGTCGCCCAACGAGAGGTATCCCTCAGCGAAGCCCTCCAGTACTTTGGTTTTCTGCAAGAATGCACCGAACTGCAGGAATGGATCAAGGATCAGATGACCAAGTCAGATTCCGAAGAGTATGGAGTGGACGTCGAACACGTAGAGCTCCTGATTCAGGCCTTCGACACCTTCCACGCTAGCATAATGAACAGCGAGGCCCGCCTCCAATCCTGTCTGGTCAGTGGCCACGCCCTCATCGAGGCAAAGTGCAGCTACAGCTCCAAAATCCAGGAGAAGATGACCGAGGTCCAGACGCAGTGGGAGGATCTCTTGGAGCTGGTGAACGTTCGTAAGGAAGCCTTAGCCGGGGCCAAGCAGGTGCATATGTTCGATCGGACGGCCGAAGAGATAATTTCTTGGATACACGAGAAAGAGGCGGATTTGTCTTACGACACTTATGGCCAAGACCTTGAGAGTATCCAGGATTTGTTGAGGAAACACCAGGCATTTGAGAGCGAATTGAAAGTGATAAAGGATAAGGTCGATTTCATAGAGCAAGAAGCTAGGAAGTTGATTGAGGAATTCCAGATACCAAAGAACATATTGACGACAAGAGGGAAGATACGGTTAGGGCTTATGAGTACTTGGTTGTGTGCGCTGAGAGGAGGAAAGATAACTTGCAACAGGCTGAACAATCCCAAGTGTACATAGACCAATATCAAGATCTACTGTGAGTACAATATTCTACTTTTTGATTCCTTTATTAACTAAAAGTCATGGTTAAAATTCAAATTATATGTTTTAGTTTTATTGCTTAGGGCAACATCGAAAGTCGTTTATAAATTCATCTTGAAATTTTTGTTAATACTTCCTGAAAGTTGGCTCAAAAAATCTGGAGTAACAAGCTCAAACCCTCAGCTACGATGGCATAATATTTCAATTTGAAACGGTACTGATTGTAGATTGTCGGTCCATCGCGACCCCACCTTTATAACCTCGCATCGAAGGAGAGACAGGCTCGTGACTACGTGACAAACCGATCTCGCGTAGATTTGATAATTTCTTGCTCAAATTCACATTCGTTCAACCTGCCGTAACTTGGAAAGTATCCACTAGAAAACTATACTGTAAAAAGCATTTTTCATCAGGAATAAATGCCGCAGATAACAGTCATATTCATTTTTATATGAATTCATTCCATGTCAGTCAGAAGCCTCTTCAAATTGAACATTATTTTGAATTGAACTGAAAATATTAAAAATGGTTATCGTCGGTTGTCCTCAGCAGTTAGACATATGCCGTCGCGAACTTTTTTTATAGAACTTTTTGAGCACTACAAAATTGTCCCTGACTATATTTCACCATCACTTATGAGCAAATGTTGGGTAAACACCCAGCGTCGGCCGAAAAAAACCGGGTTAATTACCGACTTTTTCATGAAAAATCGATATTTTTTCTCATTTGTTAGTGATATAGGAATGAACTCTACATGAAAACCTCCCAAAATAAATTCTCTACATTATAGTGAAAGTTTCATCAAAATCGGTCATCTGGTTCCTAAGTTCATAGAAGACAAACAAACACACAGACTTTCACATTTATAATACTAGTGTAGACTAGTATGAATTAGTTAATAATAATAATATTTATTGAACAATTCATACATTCAATAAACAGAAACTGTATGTTACAGAGATAACCAATTACATTAAATTTCTGCGTCTGTTAGAAATTAACGAAAAAATATTTGAAAATAGCTACCTGCAATCTCAAATATGTCGACTTATACTGACAAGTGAGTAATGGTGATAGAGGACATTTTTATTCAGCCCTATGCCTTTTTCTACTTTATTAAACTGCTTCACCGAGTTAGGGATATTGACTCAAATTGCAGAAAAATAAAGTTTTAGTGAGATTTCGTGATGAAAATTCGTATTAATATGATTTCAAGTTGCAGGAAATGAAATTAATTTTAGCCTGTAGGTCTGCAGCGTATACAGGGTGGTTAAGAAAAATCGAGTTTAATAAGGAAATTTTATTTCCAGAAAATTCAAGCATTTTAAGACTATCAATACTCCAAGGGCATCAATTACAGCTTGACATCTTCTTTGCATACTACACATGAGGTTGTTGAACATTTCTTGAGGAATTTGGTTTCATAAACGGCGCAGAATCTCTCTCAGATCATTTCTGGGGTAGGTTGATGATTATCCTATTATCTTTGGAGCATATCCCATGCATGTTCTATGCAAGTGCGGAGGTATCGGTAAATGTGAAATACCAAGATCCTCCCGCGCATTATCAAATATGGCTGCACGGTGCGGTCTAGCGTTATCGTCTAGAAATTGAAAAGTTTCACCAATATCAGCGTGAAAATTTGCCAAAAATATTGTCAATGACATGCTCCCTATAGTGTAAGGCGGTCATATTCCCAGGACAAATCTGTAGGTCTGTGCACCCATTGGAACATATCCCGGCCCATACCACCTTTTAGTGGACGTCTAGAACCTAGATTCACCTCTCTCAAATGTCATCTGATGGTTTCGATAGAAACTTTGACCCCATTTGCATTTCGAAGAGTATTCTGTAGCATTCTACCCGTAGATGTAGGCTTTCTTCTCGACGAAACGGTGATGAAACGATCCTGAGCAGGTGTTATTTTTCGTCGCCCACCAAGCCTTCGTCTATCCAACACGGAACGTGTCTCCCTGAACCAATTCCAAAGTCGATATATCACACTTTGGCTGACTTGGAGCCTTTCCGCTACAAAAACCTGAGTTAGGCCACCCTGTAGCATTCCGATAGCCCTATCAGCCTCAACGTTTGTTAATTTACGCATTTTCAGAAAACTCGTTTCAAATGGAAGCCGTTGATAAACTGACTCCATTTCAAAATAAGACCATTCAAGAAGCATATGCAAAGAACCAAACTTTAGAAAAAAGCCGACCAGATTGACAAAATGTCTCATACTGATTTTCATTGGCTCGATTCAAGTTGTTATCGAGTTTTAAATGATTTTACAGCGATTTTCTCGAAGATTACATGCTTTTCAAAACGATTGAATACGATATCCCTTACTCTTGTGGAGCAGTATATTTCAAAATTATTAGTCACGAATGAGATTCTATTTGCAATTTTTATAATGATAAATATAATATCATGACATATACTCACTTGGTTGGCTTTGTTGGCTCTATATCGAACGAAAATGGAAGGTTATGATGCTTGTCAAAACATTTTGGTTTCAAATCAACGTTACGTTGCCAATTCTACATAAAGTTCTTAGCAATAACGTATTTCTCAGAGTGTGAATTTATTTCAGAAAATGAATGAATTCGAAAACATGTGATGGACGAACATAATTAACGTTCATATGAGCTGATTGAAGGGATTCCTCATCTGGTTCATTGCAGATCAATCAATGTTCAAATATATTCGTTTTTGCCATGGAAGGGTGACCTCGCTTTGACATTAACGATTTTCATGTGTGCCAACCTCTTAGTGACATTCTAGTTACAAAAACTTCAGAAAATGAAATCATGGGTAACTGAGTGATTTTATACAAGGTGTTTCGTTGGGAATCGGAAATACTTAACAGGCGGATAGGTAGCACTGAGGTGGTTCTGAAGCAATCTCAGATATATTTTCTTTATATTTGGCAACCATGTCTTTCATTCAAAGCTCAGATGTATCATTCAATAACCGCAAAGGAAAATCCTCCCAAACTGACGATAATAAGACAAAGAGGAGGTTGAAGACAATTAGAAAAGATTAAAGTTTAACGCACAAATACATACAGATGTCAACTAATGTAACTAAATAAACTAATATTTGTCTAAAAAATGCCAATACAAGTGCAAAATTGCTCACAGAACTACAAAAACAATTATGAAAACAAAATGAAGATAAGATAAGATAAGATCTTGTAATGTATATATTGAGTTTTACATGTTTACAATGTTTATGAAACTGTTTCGATATGACTGCTGATTTTTTAAAAAATTTATTATCATAATAATATTATCATTACTTTTGTAGAAACATTAATAGTGAGACAAATTAACGGATGTTGAAATTTTTCGCACCGATTAAATATTATGAATTCCTATTCGGTTTTCAGTGCTTGGATCAACGAGATGCTGGCCAGGGTCACGGCCCCCGAGCTCCCGCAAGAAGTGCTGGAAGCCGAGCTCCTAGTGGAGAAACACAGCGAACTGAAGGTGGAGATCGATGCCAAAGACAAGGAGATGAGGAAGTTCTACGAGACCGGCGAGGAGTACATCAAAGAGAACCATTTCATGGCCCAAGACATCGCGGACAAGATCAACATCCTGAAGCTGCGGTTCGACCTTCTCCTGGAGACTTGGGAGAAGAGGAAGATCATCTACGATCAGAACTTGGACGCGCAGCTGTTCAAGAGAGAGGCGGCCGTGCTGGAGAACTGGCTGATCATGAGAGAGGACACGCTCAAAGACGAGAAACTCGGGGACAATATTTTGCAGGTCGAGGATCTGATTAGGAAACATTGCGATTTCGAGGAGACCATCAAGGCTCAGGAGGAGAAATTCGCGGCTCTCAGGAGGAAGACTATGGTGAGTGTAGACTTTACGACCTCCTTCACCTTCAAGCATAATACAGGGTGTTTCAAAAAAAGGTGACAATCAAAAATCGAATAGAAAAAATTTGTTCATTTCGTATAGCTCGAAGGATCTGAGATCCCCTTCCTAAACAACGAATCTGGGACCTCTATACACTCAAAAATTCCTCTACATACCGTCATTTTCGAATCTACATCCTTCCTCTTGCCCAAAACGTCTCATCACACTAAAACGAAGAACAAATCATGAAAATCTTTCCACTGTAAATCACGAACTAATTTCTTGATCAAATCTGACTTTATCATATGACTAGTGGGTTCTTATTGATAGTCATCGTTGATGACAGGTGCACGGAGGTAGTTACCTTTTTAATCAACATTATTGGTCGCCCGAATTGATTGTAGAACTGGAATGAATGGATCTATTAATGACCATCTTAGTGGTTTAACGGCACGGCGTCGATTTTATATCGAACTGAGTAATTTTGTTGATCTAATTCTGTGGGAAATCCGTTCATTCTGCCAACCTTGTAGAACAGATTTCATGGTTATACAGGTTGTTTCGAAAAAGGTGACCATCTCTCTAGGATAGATAGAAAACTAAAAAATAATAGCGGTTTGTTCAGTGAAAAATTTTCGTAACGCCATCCGTATTCAAGATACAGGGCGTTGAAAAAGAAAAGAATATACACGTTTTTCACGATTTTGCCGAAACCACTGGCAACATTGTAATGAAATTTTATATGAGTATGTCTTGAAAGCTGATAGATCTAATGAGTGTGTTTTGATGTCTGACTCTCATAGAGGGCGCTAGTTACACGGTGTACCAAGTTGTTTCGAACATAACTTTTTTGATATGAGATTTATTAAGCAAAATTTGGAGCAATCTTAAACATAATTTAATTTCACACACCAGAAGGTTATAATCAATGCTGGTATGAAGTAATAGTTAATAGTTTAAAAGGGGTTACAGTCCACTGCGACCTGATGGTCCATTGTGCCCTCTGACAAAGCTTTACAGCTCGCCTTCCAGTCCCAGAGATCTTATGAAATCCAATATCTCGGAAGGCTTCAGTGAGGTTAATTCCTCACTCCTACAGGTCACTTGACCAAAGCATTGTTCTCTTTGGCTTACAATGCCAACGCATTCTGTGATCAGGTGAATAGGAGTTTCTTCCTCCTCCCCACAGAATCTATACTCGTCAGTGTCCGATACGCCCATTCTCAGAAATTGCTTTCTGAGGCGACAATGCCCTATAAGAAAGACAGTGAGGAGGTGTACTTACTGAGATCCAAATATTTTTTGGATCTTGCAGTTTCAAAATTCCGAAGGAACTTTTTGGAGTGATCCAACCCTGGGAGATTCTGCCAGAGTGTTTCTCTTTCAGTTTTCTCCTTCTCCAGAAACTCCTTCTTATATGTACATTTTGCTATACCACAGAAAGGTTCTGGGCCAGTAGGTGGTTCCCGAGCACCCTCTCTGGCAAGTTTATTGGCCTCTTCGTTAACTGTGACTCCCAAATGACCAGGAACCCAGATCAAAGAGACCTTATTTTTCTTGCCTTCCTCATTGAGTTTGATCCGACAACCCCATGTCGACTTTGAGTCGATGATTTAGAAGTTCAGTGCTTTAATAGCAGCTTGACTATCTGAGTGAATAGCTATGTCGCAATTCTGATAGTTTCTCTCCAGACTAATGTCTAGACATCTTTCGATTGCAAATATTTCTGCTTGCAGAACACTCACACAGGAGCCTAACGATAGTGCACACTTGGCTTTGGCCCCTTGAACCCCAGCGCCAGCTCCCGTATTGGTTTTAGAACCATCTGTATACCATTTAACAGTATTTTCTTTGAAATTTTGGTCGGTGTATTCCCGCTCCCATTCCTCTTTTTTGCACAGCATCGTATGTATGTATGTATTTCCATGCATTCTGGGTTTCTGTGAAACCCCTCATAAGCTACTTAAAGCTTGTGCGAGTTAGAATCATGGGTGTGTTCTGTGTAGGCTTTGTTACTGTGTCCCGACGCCACCTTAGGCACAGCACTGTTAATTGTTTACCCAACAGTGAATGGTTCGGCGCGTTCTCCTTACCAGAAAATTTCTTTCCTGGCGGAGACTCGAACCCCGACTTGCCGGGTCGGAGTCCAGAGCCCTTTCCACTAGGCTACAAGCACATACTGAGGTTTTTCTCAGTACTTACTTTTGTACTATTACATCACTAGGAAGGTTCGCAGATGAGATTATTAAGCAAAATTTGGCGCAATCTTGAACATCATTCAATTTCACACCAAAAAGGTATTCATGATTAAACTCGATACTGTGCACCGTTTTCGGAATATTTTGATTAAATTTGAAAATTATGAAGTTATAATCGATGTTGATATGAAGTAATGATTAATGTATTAATTGAACAAAAACATCACAAGAAAATTTCGAAAAAGGCTGAAAAAATAAGAAGATACTCAATTAGAGTAGGTAGCTCAATAAATCTAATATCAAAAAAGTTATGTTCAAAACCACTTGGTACGAACCGTACAACCAGCGCCCTCTATGAGAGTCAGACATACAAACACATTCATCAGATGTATCGGCTTCCAAAACATATTCGTGTGAAATTTCATTACAATGTTGCCAGTAGTTTCGGCAAAATCGTAAAAAATGTGTATATATTTTTCTTTTGCTTCTTGAAGACGTTACGAAAATTTTTAACTTCTTTATTTTCGACAATTCTCGTTATAATTAAACAATCCTGAAGATTGTTTGAAGATGTGATCTCGACCGATCACGAAACTTGTCACAAAGAAATTCAAAACAGGATTTTGTAGCAGAAACTTTGCTGTCTTGTAATTGTGATTCTCCTGTCTAGACAATAAACATTTTTTCTTCATCTTTCCAGATAGAAGAAGCTTTCGCCCAACAGCTCAGGCTCGAGGAGCTGGCCAGAAAGGCCGAGAAGGAACGCCTGGAACAGGAGAAACTGGACATGCGCAAACGCCAGGAGATGCAGAGGATCGCGGAGTCCCGTAGGATAGACGAGGGACGTCCCGCTCCCGTAATAAACGTGAACGGCGTGCAGCAGAACGACAAGCCGACCGCCGTCGAAGAGAACAAGGCCCCGGGCACGTCCCTGAGGAAGACCAATTCCGTGGCCCACTTGTTCGACAGGGACAGAGTGAGGAAGATCGGCGATAGTTCGATCAAGAGGGCTGAAAGCATGAAGACGGCGCCGAACAAGCCCATCAAGAGGACTCCGTCGTTCGCGACTCGTAGGAGGGGTTCTTTCAGATCCAGACCTGGTAAGACATCAATTCATACTAATACTAGGTTAAAACCTAAACGCTAAAGCGTTGATTGAAATATTCTTAGGAAGTTACCCAACCATACGGGACAAAACGAGTGCAAAATTAAAAAGACGGATAGATGGCGTATTGTCTTTTACCTAAAGACACAGAGATGGCGCCGCCATCTTTTCTAGCAAAATAATTGTGACTAGAGGCACATAGATGGCGCTGATCCATAGCTATGATGAGATGCAACTCTTTGCCTTCTTTTCCCATATTTTTGGTTATAATTTTAAACTTTTAACATGATAACAAAATATTAGTGTTTTGTGATCAAGACGGTGAATCAACGGTTCGATAGGTATATTTGTCTTCGAGATATCGGATTTTGATTGCAAAAAGATCCTTTTTCACTTCAAAACTGCTACTGATCGCCTAGCAAACTAACGGGCGGTTTCTATTTTAGCAGAAAATTTCCTACAAAAATCTGATATACTTAATTAACGTGAATAAAGAGCAAAAAATTCAATTTTTTGGTTAATGGATTGTATCTCGTCAATATTGAAGGAAAATCTTAGGTTATGAAGAAATTTTACAGCCTGATGTTCTCCAAATATCCCCCTGAATCGGTAGATCGGTGGACCGCTTTATGGAAATTTTGAAAAAAATAACAGAAAAAAGGATATTTTTCATTCAAAATGGATATCTTGAAGACAAGTGATCAAATTCGATGGACGTAAGAAGCAAATTAGAGCTGAATAAACAGGCTATGCGGTCTTTGCATCGGTCTAGCTCAAAAAAAAAATTCCATGCGCATTAGGCATTTCCAGCTGACGTCACACACGTCAACAGAGCATGCGTCGTGAGGGGCACACAAAACAAATTTAGCAAATGGAAAGCAGTGATTTTGTCAGGTTTTTGTGTATTTTGGTACTCTATCCTGTGTGACTTGAGATTTCGTAGTATGAGGATTTCGCCCAAAAAGAAGGTGGTTTTAACACTTTAACTGGTTTCTACAGTTTGTGTGCCCCTCACAACATAGAAAATTGTTGTGTAAAAATCAGCTGACTGGAAATGCCTAATAGAGCAAAAATAAAAATTTCTAAAATGAATGCACATTGTAAATTAGAGTAATGTTTGATATATAGATAGATAACAGTACTTTATTGCGGAGCAAATGGCCATCTACCTTGGGTCCTTCAGCCTAGTTTGATATATAATTTGCGCAATAATTGTAGGAACAGAAAAATTTTTTGATGATGAACAGGTTGTATCACAGTGAAAAATGGTCCTAAAGAAAATAAAAAATCCTACTTTTGAAGCTTGAAGATTCTAGTTTCTTAATTCTTTGTTTTACAATTTGCACTCCTCGGATAAATCAGGAAAAAAAATTTTTAGAAATTTTTATTTTTGCTCTAGGGCTCTACGCGCATGGAAAATTTTTTTCGAGCTAGACCGATGCAAAGGCCTGATAGCCTGTTTATTTAGCTCTAATTTGCTTCTTGCGACCCTCGAATTTGATTATTTGCCTTCAAAATATCCATTTTGAATGAAAAATATCGTTTTTTTCTGTTAATTTTTTCAAAATTTCCATAAACCAGTCCACCGATTCAGGGGAATCTTTGGGGAACATCAGGCTGTGAAATTTCCTTATAACCTAAGATTTCCCAACAATATTGATGAAGATACAATCCATTAACCGAAAAAAAATTGCCTTTTTTTGCTCTTAATTCACGTTAATTAAGCATATCAGATTTTTGTAGGAAATTTTGTGCTAAAATAGAAACCGCCTGTTGGCTCGCTAGGCGATCAGTAGTTCCGAAAATGAAAAGGATCTTTTTGCATTCAAATATCTCGAAGACAAATGGACATATATGGGATATATGCGTTCTTTGCATCGGTCTAGTTCTGAAATATTTCTCTTTGCGCGTAGAGAAAAAATTAAAATCGTCGTGGTTTGAGTATATGATAGCTTGGTTCCTTACGAACACTCTGGTATAGTGACAGTAGCTGAATGGCGGCAATGAGGAATTGTAGAGTTTTTTTCAGGAATCTTGCAATAACTTGAGTTTGTTTTTAGTTTGTCTCATCGATACTTTTTGATTTCATAAACTTATAGATTTGGCTGTATCTGATTATGTATCATTCATTTTATATTCTTTCAGTCCATTTGATAATATCAATAGTCTATTTATCTATCTATTTCTTTCAGGAAATGATGCAGCCCTACCACCAGTTGAGGCGGAAAGTTTCTTGGATCGAAAGCAAATATTGTCCCCGAACGGAAAGAGAGCCACAAATCGTACCTGGAAAAATTCTTATACTGTACTGTGCGGCCAGCTGATGTGTTTCTTCAAAAATAAGGAAGATTTCGCGGCCAGCAAAGCTTGCTGTCCACCGATCAATATTCACAATGCCAAATGTACGGTA
>CM076609.1:4679309-4712399 GCA_038502775.1 Hippodamia convergens
ATTCACAATGCGAAATGTACGGTAGCTGAGGATTACCAAAAGAGAAAGAACACGTTCAGGTTGCAAGTGAACGACGGTTCGGAACTGTTGTTCTCTACAAATTCGGAAGGAGATATGTTGGACTGGATTAATAAAATTGTGTTTAGAGCGAGATTGCCGCCTAGTCAGCAATTGCTTAACTTCGATATTGTTAAAGTGAGTAGACAATCTAATATTTCGAAGAGCAATTTTCATTGATGATATTTTTTGATACTACAGGATAGCAATGAGTATGAAATGAGTTCGCAATCGAGTCGAACGTCAAGTCCTGAAGTGACAGAGTCCATTGTTGAACTAAGAAACCCAAATATCCAAAATGGCAGCTCATCATCAAATTCTAGCAATCGACATTCTTTCGGTGAGTTGAACAAAAAGAGTCTGTGAAGTTAGAGAAAATTTGGAAGCACTAATTCTGAAAATGTGACAAATATTTAGTGCCTAATTAGTGCCGTCTAAATCATTGACAGCACCATTCTAGTTTTTGAGGAATTGACAATTGAAGGTTTTGGTACTGACTTCACGCGCAGCACAAAGTTTCGCATTGTCATGAAATTAATATACCAATATTTAGTTCTTAATTAGTGCTTTTGGAACTAAAGGGACAAGTTGAACTGTTTTCTCAATTACAGAGAATATCTCTTCTGGTGCTGCTTCAACAACATTTTGGAATTTCATGAAAATTGTTATTGCACTAATTAGTGCCTATTAGTGCCGTTAAAACGGCTGTGATATCATTTTTAATTTCACAGTAATCTTTTTGGAGCATGCGTGAAGTTGGCGAAAAGTTGGAAGCACTAATTCTGAAACTATGTCAAATATTCAATGCTTTTGGAACTAAAGGGAATAGTTGAACTGTTTTCACAATATCAGATAATATCTCCTTGGGTGCTGACTTCACGGTCAGCACCAACATATTGAAATTTCGTGAAAATTTTTGTTGCACTGATTAGTGCCTATTAGTGCCGCTGTGATATAATTTTTAGTTTCACAGTAATCTTTTTGGAGCATGCGAGAAGTCGGCGAAATGTTTATAAGTTCTAATTCTGAAACTATGTCAAATATTTAGTGCTTTTGAACTAAAGGGAATAGTTGAACTGTTTTCACAATATCAGAGAATATCTCTTCACAGTCAGCACCAACATACTGGAATTTCGTGAAACTTTTTGTTGCACTAATTAGTGCCTATTAGTGCCATTAAACCGGCTGTGATATTATTTTTAGTTTCACAGTAATCTTTTTGGAGCATAGGTGAAGTTGGCGAAATACTGGAAGCACTAATTCTGAAACTATGTCAAAGTGCTTAATTAGTACTAATTAGTGCCGTATAAATCTTGGATAGCAATTTTATCAATTTGGATTTTCTAGAGAAGATAATATCATGGAAACAGTTCATTTTTTACTTTGTTTCCAAAAGCACTAATAAAGCTCTAAATATTGGTATATTGGATTCTTGGTAATTCGAAACTTTTGGTGCTGAGAGTGAAGTCAGCACCGAAACCTTCAATTGTCAATTTCTCAAAAATTAGAAAGGTGCTGTCAATGATTTATATGGCACTAATTAGGCACTAAATATTTGGCTAGTTTCAGGATTAGTGCTTTTAACTTTTCGCGACCTGAACAAAAATCATGTTGATAATAGTTCATAACTGACTGATGTTTTTTTAGACGAATACAACGTTCCATCTAGACAGGAATGGAATAATTCAGCAAACAACCGTCCAAATACCCTATCAGGCGAGCCTCCGAAAGTATCCCATAGGATATGGGATCTGTTGTTGAAAAAAAAGCGACACACATCCCAAATGTAAATGTCTTTAATTTGCAATGAATGTTGTCAGATTGGTAAACCTTCGAGTATTAAGTTGTTATGGTTATGAAATATTGTTTATAGTGTAGTTTTTTATTGTATATAATTGATGGTTATTATGAATAATAGTGAACCAAATTGGGGATTTGCAAGTCCTTATGAGAATTTATATTTGTAATTGATTGATTCATTGACATAAAAATTTGTAAGTAACTTTTTTCTTGTATCTTATTGTTTCAATTTGATATTTATTTCAATAAAAAAAGTTTTGATTGATATTTTATTAATAAAATATATGCTTACATAGTAGGTTTATTCAGTCATCTTGGTTTCATAACTTTTGATTGGATGAATATTCTAGGAACATCAATGTTTTCTTTCTTGTTGATTGTCCTACGATGAACATAGCTATTGCTGATAATTTGAAAACCAGCTTTTACGAAAATATCCTCCATAAATTCAGTTGCAAAATAGAAACTCCTACAAACATTTTATATAAGGCTCAAAATGAAATATATTTTCTTCTTACCTTGTTCCATCTTGCCTCATGTAGAAATTATCAGCTATTTTGTGACCAGCCTTAAATCTAATTTGAGCCATATCATACAGTCCATAATCCCTAAATAACAGAACTCCTCCTGGTTTAAGGAGTTCATAAATTATTTTTAGAGTTGATAAAAATTTATCTGGATGTATGGCGGATAAAACAAAAATTAATGTAACAATATCAACCTCGTTTCTACCTATCTCTTTGTACACATCTTCAGTGGTGATATCACATTGGAAAACCTTCATATTATCAACGCTGTAAAGTTTATTCTGTTTCACAAAATCAACAGCTCTAGGTGACAAATCACAAGCGTAAATGTAACACATCGAGTTCTCTTCCAATAGGGGAAATATAAAATTTCCAACACCACATCCCACTTCGAAAATTACTCGTTTTTGATCATTGCGTTCCTCGTTCAATAATTCGTTGAATTCTCTAGTTGTCCAGTGTCTATCTTTGAAAAATCTCTCCTCATTCCTCTTGTAGAACAAATCCCAGTACTTTTTAGCATTCTTTTCCAACTCATTCGCCTTATAATCAGACACCAATCTGGAATTTTGTTGTTCTAATTGGAATTTTTCTTCGTTCGACAGTAATTTCGGTACTGATGTGTATTCCATATTTTTAAATTGAATAATTTCATAAGTAAACAATGGATGGATATATTAGAGGTTATGTCCGTTTGTTTTGTGTTTCCATAGAATAGAATATACCACCATAGATCAATATAACACTTGAAAACCAAGCTAATGGTCTGCCGGAATGTTTTCGGGACTTATAATTTTTGGCTCTCATCCGGTCGTGATAATGAAGCATTCTTACGATTCCGAAAAGTTTCATGAAGGTAAAGTCCTAATTTTGGTGATTGGAAAATATTAGGTAGTTAAGAGGAGCGAAACTGGTAACGGTTAAAGTCCGTTGAGGGAAAAAGGGTAAAGTTTTATTTTCGTAAATATCAGGTAGTTCGAGGAGTGAAAAAATCGAAGTAGTAGTTTTTTGAAAAATTGGAATTTTTCTTGTTATTCAGTTAGGATATTTGAGTCGGGAAGCGCGATCGGAAATTACGGTAGTTGTTGCGAAACGGGAGTGAAGCGTTTCGGGAGTGGTTATTTCAGAGAACTTGGATTATTTCTACGACAGAAATCAAAGGTAAGAACTTTCCAATTTTAATTGATGAGGATAGTATGAGTCCAAAAGTCTTGCAATCTGTCACCTCTTATCAGCTCACATCTTATTTTCTTATTATCATGTTATTTTGGATTGTGGGTAATTAGTGGAAAGTGAACTTATATTTAGTTTTTGTATGAAATTGTGCTAGACAGTGTGAGGTACGTATGGAATAATTAGTTATTTTATTATTTTTCGATTTTGTTGTTTTTGGAACATACAGGGTGGCCATTTGAAAACGAAACAGACGAGATTACAGACGAAATAAATTTTTTCGATAGAAATGCTCGGACAGGTCGATTTCTGTTTCGAGGGGGAAAACTTAAGATGTAGGTTACGGACGCATAGCGCTTCAACCCTTGCTACTACAACCCTCACCCCCAATTTTTGAATAGGGAAGATGGGGTGAGTGATACCTCATTTGAAAGGTTTTTCACAAAAAAAACACTACAAGTGCCATGAAAACACCACTTCATTTACAAATACTTAGTCAAGAATATTTTGAGAACTAATGCATGAAATGAAAAAACAATTTTTGTGCTGAAATCAGTATAAAAATCTCCCATATTCAGAAATTGGGGGTGAGGGTTGTAGTAACAAGGGTTGAAGCGCTATGCGTCTGTAACCTACATCTTAAGTTGTCGCCCTCAAAACAGAAATCGACCTGTCCGAGCAGTTCTATCGAAAAAATTTATTTCGTCTGTAATCTCGTCTGTTTCGTTTTCAAATGGCAACCCTGTATTTCGAGAACTAATGCATAAAATGAAAAAACAATTACTGTGCTGAAATCGGTATAAAAATACCTTTCAAATGAGGTATCACTCACCCCATCTTCCCTATTGAAAAATTGGGGGTGAGGGTTGTAGTAGCAAGGGTTGAAGCGCTATGCGTCCGTAACCTACATCTTAAGTTGTCCCCCTCGAAACAGAAATCGACCTGTCCGAGCATTTCTATCGAAAAAATTTATTTCGTCTGTAATCTCGTCTGTTTCGTTTTCAAATGGTCACCCTGTATATCTTTATGAGTTATTTCCCTAGAAATTGGAGACTCTCTATGAGAAAAATATCACCAAGTCCTACTTTTTTGCAGAAGGCCTTACCCACAATCTCTTCGAGTTGGAGAGAGCCTGAAGGGGCATTCGTAATCAACTCGCAGCTAAGCAGATGGCGTCCTCTAGTACTATTCGAAATAAAATTTGACGCCAGCACAGAATTCGAAGTCGGCAAAAATTCTTGCAAGCTTTCACTTCAGTTTATGCGCAGTGCTTTCAATCAAGTGTTTTACAGTGTAACCGTCATTCGAGTTTTAATTCGAACTAACCATAGTGGTTATCTGTTTTTTCAATCATAGGTAATTAAAAATAATGATAAATTTATCTGTTTGTTTTCAGTTTCATTAAAAGTAAGGTTAACGTATAAGACAGATAGTACAGCTTAACGCATGCGTTCAATTCAAGTCCGAAGTTTATTGTGAATGGTAAATTTCGTGCCAACTATCTTACCTTCTGCCGAAGTGCATATGGAGTTGATTATGAATGTCGCTTTCAATTTTGTTTGTTAGGTCGACGGGATGCCGCTCTCCCGTTAACCACTCAACATTTAGATAATCTCGTATGAACAAAGTCATTTTTATTACAAAAGGGATAAAGATCATATAGGGGTTTTTCTATTACAAACGCACAAAAATGGCGATGTAGCCAATCTTACTTTGTAACTTGAGAAACAAAAACACATTATTTTATTTCATAATCTTTATTGATAATATTCAAGAGAGCAATTAGCGACTTAACTATTACAATTTACAGGGATGATCTTACTAAATCAACTAATATCTTCACTGTAATATATTTACAATAAATCGTAAATAAACAGCTGTTTGGAACCTATCATCGATACAGTTGATGATTATAAAATTTGAAATCACTAGAATCGTTAACAACTTCTGATCCCTACAGAACTATGAGGCTAGGAAAAATAAAAATTAAAAGCTACAACTACATAGGTTATGTAATCACAGCGATGACGTTCCAGGAAGAGCGAACATTTATTGAAGTGCACCTGAAGGGTTGAAAAGTGAAAAATTTCGTAAATATTTCTTTTATTCAAATTTGTTTATTTTCGCGATGGTACCTGTGAGTCTCTTCTTCGAACGCCAGCGTCTGCTATAAAATTCAGTATTATGAAAAAATTACTTCATAGAAGTCATCATTTGGATTCCACCTCCGGATCCTCTACATTTTAAATTCGTAACAACAGCTTCGCCTAAATGATAATCGATAATATGGAGCGGAAAACAATGAACCTTTGAAAATTATTGCAGGATTCAGGATATGTACTTTGTTCCATACAAAACCCAAAAACTAACTCTAAAAATGTGAACAACTTAAAATTAGAATAATATTAAGACAGTCTGTGTATGCTGGGATTGTTTCAAAACAATCTTTAACATCTTCTCAAGAATGAGGAAATCAATAAAAGCGGTTTACAAAAAATCACTTAATTTAACAACATTATTCAAAAAAGCAATGTAAGTTTATTGTTCATTTGTGGAAAGATGCAGTTTATTCAATTATAGGTAAGTACTCCAGATTGATATAATTAATTTCAACTAACTTTACATAGGTATTTACAGGGTTGATTAGGTTAAAATAACGGAAACATTCAGACAAACATCTCATGACGAACTGAATTAAAAAGGATTGGAAACAACTTAAATTATTGTGCGTGAAGTTTTCAAGAACATGTACTATGGATGTATTTAAATGTTAATAATTTTAAAGTATTTTGTATAACTTCAGTATTGCTTTTCATTTCCCTATTGAAGTATCATTCTTGTGCTTCTTCTTCATTTTATTCTTATTGAAATGATTAATTGTAATATAATTTGTTACTGCAACGTGGACAGAAAACGTGTATCCATATCTTCAGCAGAGTGATTGTCTTCAACCATAATGAAGGACTACAAACTATTCCTTAACGTAAAAAAATTAGCTTAGATCAAAGAGTTTTCGAAAATGCTCAGGCAGAAACCTACAGTTTAACAGAAGGTACAAAATAAAAAAGGTACAATTCTTCGAATGTTAAACATATGTACAGTTTTTATATATATTTTAGAAGGACCAACATCTCACAAGCAAAGAATATTGCTTTAATACGCGATGATTCTACGAGTTTAAACACACAATTCCATGACTAAAACGCATAAGGTTATACATCGAAATAGTCGAAAAAAAATTATGTTTAGTCATAAAATCGTTATTTTCACAAATCGAAATTAAAAATCGAAGAGATATACAGAAAATATTCACCCACTTGGTCCGAAATATGAGGCTGATTTACATCGAAAAAACTAAAATCATTCAATTTTCTTGAATTACCAATACAATACACGCATATCACAGTCCTACAATGTTCAAAATTATTCAGTTATTCAAATGCGATGTGACATCTTCTTGCTTCTCTGTAGATGTTTTTTTGTCGAAATACATGTTTACTAGCTATGACGAAGTTAGTTTTATATTACAGACATCTGCACGTTGAGGACGATTTCGAGGTTTTATATGAACTTCCACGATTTTCCCTTTTCACTTTCAAGTAACGATAAAGAATTCGTTAAAGTTTGCATAAGTTAGGAATGAAATGACATCTGAGGTTAGGTTATGAATTTATTTCCTCGATGAAGATCATCGCGTTCCCTTAAAACCTGGAAGTCGCCCTCGAACCTACGATCACGTGAAAAAATATTTCATCATAAAAATCATTACTTTCTTGGAGAATGAACTCAAAACGACACAAGCGCTAAATTTTCACCAGTTGAGCGTCATTTGAAATACACTTTAAAATTCGTCCGTACCGCCAGATGGCGGGATTTTTTCGTCCTTATACGGTAAAGTCTCGCCACTCGTCTAAACGAACAGAACGCGGGTCCAGTACAGAGGGATGCCTAGAAACGTCAGAGCGAGCGGTCCGTGCTGCACGAGCTATCACACTAGTGGCCTGTAGATCTCATTAGGGTGGTTGTTTTGGTTGCTGTCGTTTTGCCTAGAGGCGCATTGCTGAAAAAACCATCCCATTACGACCTATTTCCTTTCAGATCCCTTATTTTCATACTTACAGCTTGTTTCCTTTCCCACGTCTTCATTGCAGACTTGTACTTCTCGAACTCGTGACACCAATCAGAGTAGATCTTCTGGTAGTCGTTAGTCTTGGCAGGTGGAGCGCACCTATGAGCATCGACGGTTACGTTGTAGGAACACAGCAACGAGGCGCCCATAGAACAGTCGTACCGTCCAGCGTCAGCTTCTGTGACCGCGATGATTACCAATCCCCGTTCTGAAGTTTCGATGTATTTCTCTGGCCTGAACTGGATCTTGTAGCGTCCTTTGTCCTTCGAGTAGTGGTACCATGTTATCGTTTGAGAGGATAAGACTGTCGGCATCTTGAGGAAACATCCAAGATGCAGGCTCTGACCCCAAGTAACGATCATCTTCTTCTTCACGACGCTGCTGTCGCAAACGTCAACCGTGCTGTTCGAAACGTCCTGCAGGAGACTGGAAGCAGAAATGAAGAAAGTTATTTCATCATAAAGTTCTATGCGCGTATTCGGGAAGTTTGAGGAGTGTATGCTCTGAAAATTGCCGGAGCTCGGAGCTATTGATATCGGTAAATTTCAATCTGCGACATGCATAAAATTGGAAAATAGTAAAAACAGTACGAGAGTGGAAGGCGCGTCAGAACCACTCATGAGAATCAATCTCCGAGATATTTATTCACAAATGCTTGTATGTATGCCGAATTTCAATATACGGCGAATATTATTCCACCAACGCAGGGATGCGAAAGGAAAACAGTGGCGGAGGATCGGGTCACGTTCGGAGAAGCGAAATCAAAACAGCCGATGAAAAAATATGTGTCTTCTACCTCATCCTCGGAAAAACGATTGGACATATGGAAATTTTTCATTGAAACCAAAAAAATTACTAATTGAAGATTTTCTTTAGATGAATGGATCACCAATGTGAGAACTTGTTAATACTCCACCAGTAAAATATTGAGCTGTAGAATTCTAGTTCTATGAGCATGATTTAATTCTGTGGCAAGCCCGTTCCGAGTATATTTCAGTTTCACAGAGATTTTATGGTTGCATTTCATTATTATATGTTGGTGCTAGGAACTTTGCTGTCACAATTCTCTCTGTTATCTGTCAAATTTATGATATGCCAAGTAACATTTTTTTAAGAAAAACTCACTGAATGATATCTACGGGAATGTAATAGTTGGAATGAAAATTCAGTGAAAATAATGTTTAATGCTCGTCCACTAGGGGTTCATTTGAAAACTGGATACATGTCATATTGGAATTCATGACATATTTCCATAAAAACCATTGAGGGCTTTTTGTATCAAATGATGTTGGTTGGCAGAACTGTTCTGTATGACAAATTTGACAGATAATAGATGAATCAGTGACAGTGATTTAAATTAATTGAATATGTAACCATGTGAAATCGAAGAAAATTTATTTTGTCTAATTCTGTGCCAAATAAGTTCATTTTGCTTGCAGCCTACAATATTTAATCTGCCAGAAGGTTGCTTGAAATTGCGACGTTGCCGGAATGCCATCGGAGTGTCGCAATCCGAGGCTCGGAGTATTACGACCTTGCAGTTGCAGGTAGTTCGCATCAGAAATTCGTCCGGGAAGCGTGTAAAAAGGTTTGTGTTTTTTTGCCGTATTCGATTTTTCAATCAATAACTAAAGTGAAAGTAGGCGTTACAGTTGCAAGAACATTGTGTATTAGGTTTGCGATTGAATTTTTCGACTCTGAGTGTCTGGATGGATTATCAACAGGAAGGTTTTTCATTTTAATATTTATTAAAATTTCATTTGGAAATATTCGATTTGAGTAATATGGCTCGTACTTGTGCAGTGGCCGGTTGCAAAAGCAAGTGTAAGTCTACTTGTGAGAAGGTGTCGGTATTCAGATTTCCGAAACATACCGCGAAAGAAAGAAAATAGTTGAACGCCAGAATCGGGTTGGTGAGCTCAAACGTAGTTCAATTATCAGATCAAGACGTTATTGTATTTGATTATCTTCTTCACTTAACACGCAGTTCATTGAAGAGTCCCTCACACTTTTATTTGAATGTGCAGTACATAGATTGTTACCAAATTTTCAATACTACTCTTACTGCCGAATATGAAGAGAAGTTTGGTGAAGTGTTTTGAAATGTTTATTTATGAGATATTTCCAGTGTACTTGGGAAGTTGAATTTCTCGTTTGTGAGATGTATGTTGTAGACGGTGTCAAGTTCTAGTTGATATTTTATCTTTTAAAGCCATATTGTGTGACATGCTTATAACTTCTCAAGGAGCAATCTCACTTTGATGTAAGTGATACATATTCAAAGAATATATTGTTGTTCCATGTTGATGGCATTTTTCTAGCCCCCTGAAGATGAAATGGATATACTAAAAAGTTGCCGTTAATCCCTTGGTGTAATTACTCAATATTTGTGGAGCTGCAGATTTAACCAAGTCATCTTATACCCACAAATCATAGATTCTTCATCTTCCATTTTTGATGGCACTACCTGAGATAGTGATTCAAAATAAACGTTATTGGAAAGCAGGAACATTGTACAGGGTGAGTCTTTGACTTGTACATATATCTAAACCATAGATTTTGGGTCAAAAGAAATACTTTTTTCGTATAGCATTTTTTCTGATTCAGCCTAGATAAAAAGATAAAGCCATCTTGAACCTTCATAATGAGCTATGCCACCCCTGGAAATATGACACTATAATTTTTCCGAGCATTAGATCTACCACTTGAACCTTCGAGAAAATGTAGCAGAAATTTGATTCTGCGAATCTTCTGAACAGAATATAATTCAGCCATAGTAACCAACTTTTTTAATTTCGCTGATATAGACTTTTTTAAATAATTAATTACTCGAAGAGTGCGCATTTCACGAAAAATCCTTTTGTTTTCCAAAATGGAAATATTCATCAAATGACATTCAATTCACTTCCAAGGGTCGAGATCATAGAATTTCTGCTATCATGGAATGGAATGGTATATATCGGTCATAACGAAAAAAATAAAACGTGAGTTAAATTTTGTATTTGTAAAAGATTTTCCACATCAATGAGAACCTATATTCTGAAAATCATTTCATTCGATGAAAACGTTCACGAGATATATTCGAAAATTACATTTTTTATGGATTTTCAACAGCTTTTTTTTTCTAACCGAGCCGAATCGGAAGAAATGATAGAGACAAAAAGTGTTTCTTTTGACCTCGGGAATGTCCCGTTAAAATATATGTACAAGTCAAAGACTCACCCTGTATATACCAGGTAATTATACTTTTTGTGACTTCAGTACCAGGCAATGTGAAGAGTTCATGATAATTCCTTAAAATTCTCCCACGAACTCAATTGTTATGACAGCGTATAAACTTTCAGTGACCCTTTTGACGAGTAACCACTGTCGCATTCCTGAAAGAAAGTTTCTCGTCGTTCTACCCCGCCCCCGCATCATCTATTTGCATACCAATATATGCCGAATAAACACTGTGATGTCTCAGCAAGGCTAAGAGCCAGGCTATCCCCGATAGGTCTAAATAAACGTTTGTTGATTCCGAAGCGCTTCTAGCTACGAATCCCCTGCAGCGTCCTCTCGATCGGTAAATAAAACTCGATGCATTCGGATTGAAAAACGAGCTACGAAGGGGAGGAAGGCAGATAATGGGTCACGAGAACTACATCTTTAGTCGAAATCATCAAGAAAGTCGAGAATGGATATTAGTAGGACGACAAAGATGAACAAACAATAGGGCAATATGATTGACCAGAGCTCACAATGAAAATTATCTTTGAATCCAACATATTGTAACGACCGCCCAGATCTGTGCGCCGCCCCTGTTTTCCTTCGAGATACATCCCGTGCCTTCTAATCATGCCGTGCGTGTTCCATTGATATCTAGTAATTTCTAGAACATTGACGTTCGAGATATAAAGCGGCCGCCTAGCCGAGGAAGAAGCTGTGAGAATTCGAACGGAATAGCTCGCAGTTGAAATGATCGAAGTGTGTATATGTCGCAGTCGGATACTAAAATCAGTCAGTTTGCGAAATGACTAGGCAGTTTGTTAACTGATGAACGTTTTCTAAGACGCTCTTGAAATGAAGATCAGTCTGAAATTGTCAGTCAATTTATAAACTGCGAACAACACATCCGACGGATTGTCGAATCATTTGAATCATATTCTGAAAACGTTTCTTGTCTTGATGCAAAATGATTTACTGTTAGATATATTTGTCTAATGAGCTGTAACTACTACATTATTCTGGATACAGAAATAATAAAAGAAAAATAATATTCACATCTACTGTTTTAAGGTTTTATTATCGAAAGACCAGAAAAAAATAAAACTTTTATTACTTATTTCAGCAGGGGCCTCTCAAATGGCAGCTGCTTCTGTTGCATTTTTGATATGATTTGAAACAAAAGCACCTTCTCGTAATACACTGATTTTCGTTGAAACCTTGGCCGCCGAACTTTAAGGAATTCGCTGCTACTTCCCTTAGTGTAATTGTTTTTTTCAATTGGAATATTGAAATCTATAGCAAGATCTACTAAAAATCTTAAAAACTGAAGAATAATTTCAAATACCGTCTAGGTACTAATCTTTATGTGAGAAAATTTGAATAAATTATTACGTCAAGAAGTGATTCTACCAAAAAATTATGTACTTCTTTCTTACTAGAAGTATTTTCTGCTGTATTTGATATCAATCAATGATTTATCAAAGGACTTGTTCAAATGAACTTCCAGAGAATAACAAATTCATCCGCATATCCCTATTAAAGGTTATGTAACTCAACAGAATAGTAATTCTCTAATTCTTGACAAAAACATCCCTCTCCACGGGTTTCTCCAAATTTGCCATATTAAAAGATTTTGATCTATCGTCATTCATAATATTGCGTGAACGTCACTAGTGGCACTTCGTTCAAAAAATCATAAAACTTGTAGTTTCAGGTGGAAAGTTAAAAAGGATATAGGGTATGACAATCCGTCTGATCCGTTATACGCGGTTTAGAAACCGACTGAAAATTTCAGGCCGATTGTAAATCGATCTGTATCTTGATAGCGTTATAGGAAACGTGCCTCAGTTTACAAAATGAATAGTCATTTTGCAAACTGACGGATTTAAGAATCCGACTGCGACATATATGAATTAGAGTAGTCTGTGGATATGAATGCTTTCTATATCATTCTGGCATTGCCTTGGTGGGATACAAATATGTATTTTTTCCTACTTGTTTATTTGCATTCAACTTTCTTTTCTGAGTGAATTGCGCTTAGATTATCTCAATGTATGTTATTTTTCATGTAGCATTTGTGTGAATAAACTTTACTTTACTTTACTTTACTTACCCTGGAGAATATGGCTTGCAGACATTCGAATCCTTATCCCATCCACAATAAGGGTCGTGGACGCACCTCAAGCAGTTATCGTATCTTCTGTTGCACATCACCAAATCAACCTGTTTTATCCTCATGTCAGACGCCACATAGATAGCCTTGTGCTCCTTGCTGATCTCCATGACTTGAATTGCCTCTCCGGGAGTCACGTCGAAGACATCCAGGAGTATGGAGGAGGTATCTCCATCTTCCTTCTGCCACTCCACTATTTTGTGGACGCGTCCATCGTCTACAATGCGAAACATCGAATTTAGACTCGGCATGATCAATGGAAAGTTCTACTTACTGTCCTCGTGAAAGAGGACAGTTGAAAGGTTATGTATTAATTGATTTTTTACAAGTTTAGTTTGTTATGTTGAAAAATTATCAGTTTCGTAACTTTCAACAGATTCGGAAAGGGGAAATTGATGGAGTTTTTTTTCATTTCTTTCAAATTTTGTGACATTTCTGTCATAAATATTTATAAACCTCCGAACATTATTTGGCCAAGAAATCTTAATGTTGATGTTTTTTGAAGTAGCAAATGCATTTCCAAAATGCATTTGATTTATTCTGAATAATCGGTTTCTTTTCTGCTTTTGTCTTTCTTCATTTCAGATTAAGAATTGCGAGTCGTTTTGGGAAGAATCTGTTTATCCGAGCCCATCGACGGATAACATGAAGATGATCACACTGATGTCTTTCAAGATTTTCCTGATATTTGATATTTTATGTTATTTTGTTTACGGGGAGGCAGGTTTTTTCGGCTGAGGTTTTTTCCCCTGGCTGTATAGTATCGTATGATACTAGTGTTGATAGTATCGTATGATTCTATAGTATCATACAAAGAATGTTATGATACCCCGTTCTTTTTTTACCTCAGCTTAGGTACTTTTTGTTTCAACATTCATTGTATTATTTAGCTCTCTTTTTCATACGAATATATATAAATATATATACTTACTGGTTCCAGCGTAATATACAGTGTAGTCCAACACAGCACCTCCAATGTCTACAGGCACCTTGTCCACCACCAACTTGGTGAAAATGATGTCCCTCTTGAAGAACACTGGCTTTTCGTGTTCGTGCTGCACGGCGGAGTCCATAAGTGGATGAGATCTGTGAACGAAATATTGAAGGTGACCTAGAACGTTACCTTGGGGAACTCCTTTCTTACCTTATGAAATTCAAGACTGAGTCCGGTAAAGTTTCGGTGTTGTTAACGCAAGTTCCGGGTCGTGGTTCCGGTACACGACCGGAAAGAACAGGTAACCAGGCTGAAGACGACGATGCTTGCTCTTTGAATTTTCCAGCGAAGGCAGCGTGAATGTCGCTCAGTGTGAACGAACAAATGGCCGATCCCATCAGACCATTCGTTGAAGTCGTGAATGTTCCGTAGAACTTGTTGTTGTCGCCGGGAACTCTGTAGATGCTCTCTGAAAAATGAACGCGGTGCTTGAAGTCAACATATTGAAAAAGAGTGCTATCTGGAATTTGACAGATTAACTTCACAGATAGAGAAGGATAACCCTGACATCAAAGATTATAGAGTATGAAGATGGGAAACGAAGCGACTACAGTGATGTCAGCGACATCTGTTTTTCAAAAGTAATCGGGTTATGGTTAAAATATTTAATTAGGATCTATTTAGCATAGATTATATAGAGATTATTAGTAGGCTGTTGTCAATTTTGAAAGAAATACTTGAATAAATATTTTTGCCGAATAACGATTGTATTTTCTCGCGTATTTTCCTCTGAAATAACTCGAAATCTACAAGAGTAGCACCTAGCTCACTCCATAATCTTGGTTTGTATGTTTTTCTGTTATAAATTTTGTGTTAGAAACTGGCCGACATTCTAAATGCTTGGTGATTAATTGCAGAAATAATAGAAAGAATAATCTTGAATGTGCATTCTTTTCATTACCAAAGAGAATGGAAATGTAAGTTTTGAAACTCGTATAATGTAACTGTCTTGTTCATTGCTTTTTATATTCAGTGTTGTCAAATGGATAGAGGTTTCGGGGCAAAAAATATATTGTTCTGGATAATTTGTTTGTGAACCGAATTTTCTTCGGTCTCATTCATAAGATCAAAAAGTTCCACTCATAGAGGCAATGGTGGTCAGAAGAACGACTTATAGAAGTGGTGGTTCTCTTGACGACCCTTCCAGCAGTTCGACTCACCTACTAGGCCCTCTAGACTCATTGAAGTTAATATACACTGGGTAAGATATGTATGAATCGGGCCCAAAACAACTGTTTGATTTATCGATGTTCGATTTATCGAGAGTCCACTGTACGAATAAGTTCTTGAAATTGTTATAATAATTCTCTAATATGTGAGCTAGTTTTTGAAATGTTCTCAACGTCATAATTATTGTATTGTAGTTGATTTTACACAATCACTTCAAATAAAAATATAAAGAATCCAAAACGTATTTCATTTGATTCAAAACAATGTGTAGATGGAAAATATAATCCTGATCAAAAAACGGAGCTCTGCTTTTGTTTTGTCGATCAGGATGTTTCTCTAAAAGCTCGACAAAGAATACTCAAATAGAAATTTATGAAAAGTATAATTCGAATTACGCGCCTATTAAAATAGTTTTCTGTACTGAATTATGTTTTCAGCGTCATCTAGGTGTCAAAAGTAAGAAACTAGCCAAAAATCGTAGTCGGATTTTAGTACCACAGATGTAAGGGCGTTTCCTATCTTTCTAACTTTATAATCTTTGATGGGATGTAGTCATATCATAGACAAAGTAAGTTTAATAATTACTGACATGAATTTATTTCCACATTCAAGTTTGAAAAAAAAATATATCGCTACATCGATATTGGAACGTTCTGTGTAAGGAGCATATGGAGGAAACTTTGTGTATACTGTTAATGAGGACTACATAGAACTTCATAGCCATAACCATGTTCTGTGCAATAATCTATGCACCGAAAGTGCGAGGTTATCAATTTCCACGTGAGCTTCTAGGAGAATGTTTTGGGGCAATATAGAACATCAAACTTGCCTCGAACTCGAGAGAAGTAGCAATACGCCTAATTTGCCAAGTTGAATATAGCTCCCAGCGTCATACATGCAATTTATCGTGTCTGCCGGGAAGTTTGCGTAAGTTCGGTAAAGCGGTAACAAGATGTCCACCCAATGACCATAATATGTTACTCGGATTTCGCAAGAAACGGGCAAAGGAGCAAGCAATTTGTACTTGGACCGTCGAACTTTCGCCAACTCTAGGAGCTGTAGGGCAGAACTGACATCAAAGAGAACTGGGAGATCTGTTTTGAATTCGAGAAAACATCGATGCAATGTGGGACGATCTAATATGAATGCACCACAGGAATTTCCCCTAGAGGTCGAAGTATATTTGTGATTGGCAACACTGACTATCAATTTAAACACACGTCAATTCAAACTCTGTGATCTGTCGATTTTCGTAGCAGTCACACCAACTGCCAAGATGCAATACAAAAGTAACTAGGACGCATAATCTGAATTTTGTAAATTAATATAGAAACTTAAAGGATACTCACGTATTTCATTAAAATAGAAGGGGAATTCTCCTGGTATGGAACAGTTGAGTCTGGCTTTGAGGTAGGTCGCCCAGTTCTGAGACAGGATGTTTTTGCCACCGGTGTCCCTCTTACAGACCCTGGCAACTCTAGAGTAAACGCTCTTTCCACAGTTGATGTATTCCACGGCCGTTTCACGGAAGAAGAAGAGCACATAGTCTCCGATGTCGAATGAGCCCACGAAGTTTGGTTCTGAAAAAAAAGTTTATAATCAGTTCAGAGTGTGAGGAAAGTAGGTGAAATGGTCACACAAAAGTAATAATCAATATTTTAATGTGTTTTATTGTCTCGAAATGACACGTTGAATATTCTGCAAATGATAGCATTGGTTTAAGTAAACTGTAATATTGTCAAACTGTTCACAGAGTACTAACTGTCAACTTCAAACTCTGCAGTGTTGTCCAATAAGAGCATGAGTCGTCTGTTGGAGCATGCGCATAGTTTATTCCTTACAGAGCAGTATTGAAATGCGATTGCGATTGTGTTTACACATATCGGAAAGTAAAGGTAACCTGTGAACAATTTCTGAAAACCGTATGTTCTCTTTATTGTGCTGACTATCATACTGCAATCAATTTGTGAAATCCTCTGCTATAATTTTTTTTATTAGAACGGTCGAACGTGTTCGAAGGGTGGATTTTAAGGGCAATACCGCAATAATACTGCAGTTCGCTGGCGGATTATCCCATCTAATTGTCGAATAAAAGTGTGTTGATTTCCGTAGCAAATGATGGCAAACATGCGATATTATCTCACTCCCCAAGTTTTACGCGGTCATTAGAAGTGGTTTTATGGTCACATAGGAATTTTAATTTCCGCAGGAACTATCGATAAAATGGAAAGATATTTACTGATACTTATTTAATTAATGGCGGTATTCTGCTTTTTTTCTTTAAGCTACGAATCTGTAGCGTACGATTGATCTGTAATTTATCTATGGATCTGTATGTGGCTGACTTACAGATTCGTAAATTATGACATTCTGGAAGTTTTTCTGTAACTCTCGTATTAGAAGTGTCAATTTTGAACTACTCCCTAATAAGATCGTAACTACTTCGTAATAAGATCATAGAATAGAATTTATTTTCCTATCATTTTAGCTCGTAAGTATTGATTATTGGATATATTTATGTTCAATTCGTGTTCGTTACAACGAGAAAGAGAAATTAACAACCGAAGTTCAAAGATGAATTACAAAAGTAGTTGAGTTTAGTAAAGTATTTTATATTCTGTGACTAAAACAAATCATTCAACATAACCTCACAATATTATATATATTATTTTTTATGTTTTTTCTTGATGAAAAGGTCATGTACCGTTAATAAATAAATAAATAAATAAAAAAATAAATATACCTTTCGATATGATTCCGATCACCTGTAAGCTACAGATTTATAGAAAGCGTCGAGAATCGTAATTGTCCTGTAAACTTATGAAAAGTTACAGATTCGCTTACAGATGAAAGTAGAATACCGCCATTAAATGAACGGCAGTATAGACAGTTCTTCGAAAAAATGCCAAAATATACTTTCTCTATTTCAGTGTCTTAATGAGTTCATTACAGTACTTAAAGTGGTGCAGTAATGAAACTCATTACAGCATTGTTTTCAGTTATATTTTTCGTTTTATGGTTGTCAGTACTGACAAATCAATTCAAATTCCATGATTTGTTAAATTTCGTATGTCACACCAACTGCCAAGATACAATACAAAAGTCACGAATCTGAATTTTCATTTGAATTTCGAGAGTATTTCACAAAAATTGACTGAGATGGAGAAAATACCGTCAAATACTCGTTGCAGAAGGAAATTCCAACACCCATGCAATCGAAAACTCGCTCGTTTTCGAACTTTGCATTCGTGTTGGAATAGGAGCTCATTCTGCAACTTGTTTTAGAATATACTATTCTCTATCTCAGCATCGTAATGGTGAATCTAGGTTCCAGACGTCCATAAAGAGGAATTCCGTTCACACGTGACTATAAACGTCAAAGACTGGAATGGCAAGGTAACATATCAATAGGAACGATCAATGGCGTAGTGTCCTTTTCACTGATGAATCCAGAAATGGACGATTTTCAGATTTTCCAAAAATATGGGTATGGACAATCCCACGTATACCCCGTAATCGTCGCTATGTCCAAGAAGTCCATCCATTTCGAGGGGGTAGTGTTATGGTATGGGCCGGGATATGTTTCAATGGTCGCACATTTGTCCTGGGAATATGACCGCCTTAATTTAAAGGGAGCATGTCATTGTTTTGCCAAATTTTCACGCTGCCATTGGCGAAACTCATCATTTTCTAGACGATAACGCTAGACCGCACCGTGCAGTCATAGCGAAGAGCTTGGTGTTCCACATTCACCAATACTGCCGCACTCACCAAGTTTGAATTGTATAGATCATTCATGGGATATGCTCCAAAGAAGATTAGAAAATCTGTTATTGATGCCTGGGAATAAAATTTCGTTATTTTATTCGATTTTTCTCATCCACCCTGTATACGCTGCAGACCTACAGGCTAAAATTAATTTCATTTCCTGCAACTTGAAATCATATAAATATGAATTTTCATCACAAAATCTCATTCAAACTATATTTTTTGCAATTTGAATCAATATCAGTAACTTATGTGGAGCAGTTCAGAAAAAAATCATCAAAGAGAGTTCACCGAGTCGAGAGTTTTGTGGTTAGAAACATGAAAAAACATCTTTTTTTTTAAGTCGGTAAAAAATATAGTTTGTGGAGCTGCAATTTCGGCAGAGCGAAGTCTGGTGATCTAGTTGACAATAAAACTGCGCTTACATTGCTCTCTTTTACTGTTACTTTTTTCCGTTCGTTTGTTGGTTTCTAGAATAATTCACAAATTTTTTTTTTGGTTTTATAGGTTTGAACAACCTCAACCCTTGTCACTCATTAAATAAATAAATATTCTTCATTTCACTGAAGCTTGAAAACATTCCGCCTACATTCGAAAGAACCGTCCCCGAGTTTTCCCGGGACAAATCCCATCGTGGGTGGATATCTTCACATCTCGTTCATAATTCATGGGGCACTAATTGATCCCTCAGCCGAGGTAGGCGCGGGGCAGAGCCCCCAAATTAAATTCCGAAAAACGGCGGACTTTTCTCTCCCGCGCGGGCAACATTATCGTAAACATCTTTACGATCGCCCCGTAAAACTCAACTTTTAATGCCGCGAAACGTCTCGAACAAGCGAAACCCCATATTTCAATGGAGCATTATGAATTAAGTCGCGTATTAAGTGTTCGCGGGGAGCAAGAGCGAGACGCGTTCACCGGGATGTTGCCCGCACAAAGTGGTACATTGTACCGCGGGCTAAATGGGGCCTAAGGACGTTTCGAAATTCAGAAATTCAATTTGCCGTGGCCGCACCCGTTGAGTGTTTCAATATCGGGCGCCTGAATGGGGATTTAGACGATGAACATCAACGAGCGAGTGTGATTAGGGCTTCATCGAATTTTCGAACTGGCGGAGTGCTTTCAGCCACGTTATAGCAGGTGTCAACTTCCTCTTGATTATAGTCAACGAACGAGATTTTGTACACAGCACTTATGTCTTCCACATCTAATTTTTTTTACTAAATCGATCCCACATTAGATGCTCTGCAGAGAAGCTCAGAGAAGATTGCCCCATGTTGAAAATTGAGCATTGCACCCCTTTGACCTCATCTGCAGCTACGCTTATGGTTACTTCGCAGCGTCACGTCCACTCCAGCAAGTACAGCTCTATGGTCAGCTGATTGACTGCTCGTGTGAAATTAACCTATCTTTATGCAATAACCAGCTGACAGATTAACTCATGTTCATTAATTGAATCATTTAATAGACATCCTCTTGTGCTAATCTTGTAAATTAGAATTTTCAAAAAGTCTCCTCGCATAATCACTGTTCATCTCGTTCATTTCTTGAAGTAGGTAATCATAAGATTGGTGAATTCTCAGAATCATTAATTTTTGCATTTTCCATGTTATTTTCCTGCTTTTTATAAAGTTTGAAAATTTGTCCACCTTTCAGATCATGAAAATCTATGAATCTTTATTCAAATGAAATCTTTATTGCGTTGAGCTAAAGTATTTGAATCCTCCAAGATATATATTTTGTTATATTTTTGCAGTTCTCTTAGATTTTTCAGATATCTCTAGACTCCTCACATGGAAATCATTACTTGCTCCAAGAATGAACGTTCTCATGCCTTCCTGGTAATAAATACTGATTTATTATATTCTCATGTGCATCTCATTTTCTTAATCAGTTCATCTCATTTTTCAACTAGTCACTTCTCATAACACTTGCTGATTATTGTTCTCGAGTTTCAGATGAATGAAAGTCCTCAAACGCAAAGGTGAATCGTGGAATCAGTCTTCTCAATAAAACCAAGTGAACTTCTCTGAAATATGTACACGATCAAGTAGTTTAAACATTGAATCTGATTGACAGCCTCAGTCCCTGCTTCACCTTGAGAGGTCTCCTCTAATATTGGTAAAATCATTTCAATTCATATGATATCTTCATTATAAATAAGAAACTCTCAAGTTCATTCATCTGAACCATTTAGCAAGTAGAATCTCAACTGTAAATGTCGTCTCAATAGATTTATTAGCATTCTCTTATAGACTTTATAGATTATAAATATTGATTTCTCAATTATGATATTCTCACATTGTGATAATCTCAATGAAGAACAGACTTGTACTACTAAGTTTTCAATACACGTATCTCCTCTAAGGCCTGATCTCACTTTTATTACAACTCGGCCTACTCCAATGATTCACTATTCAACCTTCTGTTTTTCTGATGGAATACCGGGCTCTCGCAATCAATTTGGATTGCTCTTTCACTGTAAACGTTGAGTTTGAGTTTGAATTAATGGAACTATCTCGAAGTCTAAGTCTGACCTCTCATTTTGAACTTCTCTAGATTACCTCTGTTTTTAGTAGAATAATGTCACTCTGAGTTTATAGATGACTTTAATATTTGTATTTTTACTGTATTAACTTCATGACTGGTGACTTATTCATTTTATGATTGTGAATGTCAATAAATGTTTTCACACTACCATCTCCAACTCAATTATCTGGATACAGTCCTAAACAGTGATTTTACAAAATCGGAACAAACTCGATTTTAAACACCTCATGATAATTTACTTTCAATGACCTTTCTAAAAGATCAAAAGACCAATCTAGGAGACTTACAGTGGCAGAGCTGTGCCGAGCACTGAATATTATTGTTTCGAGAAAAAAATTTCTCTGGGTGATGATGTTTATCTTTTCGATCAAAAAGTGGTTTTTCTATAGGTCCAAAGAAAAAACAGTTAAATAACAATTTCTTTGTATTCTAGATGAGATAACAGTTCAACAAATGGTCTCAGATACATGATTTTATTGCTCCAAAGAGGAGATGATCGATCGACTTTGAATTATCCGAAGACATGGAAAAATTATCATAAACAGATAATTTGGGCAGCCCATTGGATTCAACACTGCACTCAAGGGCTTCGAGAGCTTTCACTAACACAAAGCACAGGGCCCTGGCACAGTTCTGTACAGTGGGAAACAGGAGCAGAGAACCTTAAGTGATGGAGACAATCAATAGTGTATTCGAATAAGACTAATCAAAGAATGGTGAGAATAGAAAAAAGAGAGAGAGAGAAAGAAAGACAGTTCAAAAAAACACTAGGTACTTGAACTAGGAAGCTTTACGAAATATCATGATTTGTCAGATCATCCAAATTGAAGTGAGAAGAAGGTCCGAAAAGAATTCATAATGAAACTTAATTACACCGAGTGAGGAGTGACCTCTCTAAAAGAGTCACCTCCTTGGTTCATAAGCTTGCTGTCAGTCTTGATGTCTCCAGCTCACTCACTGCACACATCTCTGTAGGCAACACCTAAAATGGTACCTAAACTGTGATCTTACAACCCCAAAGAACGTCTCAACCCCAAAGAACACCATTGCATCATGCAGAAGATTCAATTGGCTCGGCCGCGTCTGCCGACGCTTAATTCTATCTGCCCCAGCTTATTTCGACACCTGAATTAGCATTTTTATGGGACTCTCGGCTGCCAACAAATTGCGAATAAGTAATACAATGTAGAGTTATAAGTAGCCCCGCTAGGTTTCGTGCATTACCGTTACGCAGAGTTCTTCGCGGGCTAATATAGATGTAAATTGGAGTATGACGACTGGAGTAACGGCGGAAGTTTCGGTTTTTAGGGAGGAGAGTCCGAGGGCCACCTGTGCAGATGGCGCCACCGGGGCTGTGGACTATAACCCGTAATGGCGGGTAATTTTTCATTAGGTGTAATCGTTTCGTCTGTAATGTGCGCTGGAAATTATGTATGTGGGGTTGAGATTAGGAATCTGTGAATTGTTTTGGGAGGGATCTCTAGGGGTATTACAGCATCTTGAAATACTTGTTGGAGGAAGATATCTTTTTTATATTCAACTTCTGGAGGGAACTGTATTTTCATCTCCTCATGGAAGCAAGTATTACCATTGTTTATATAACTCTAGTTATTCAATGGACAGTAGTTGGGGGAGTTAGATGATAGAGGGCGCCTTAGTTTAAGATGCTTTTTTTATGAATTCAATTCAGATTGGACACTGAATGCGACTCTCCAAAATCCAATGTGACATATGTTGTAGATTAAGTAGACAAATATGAGATTTATCACGACAAATATAATAATAGAGGAGTTGAATAAAACGCCCTCTATTAGCCAACTCCCCAACTACACTTCATTGAATAACTAGAGATTTATAAACAAGGGTATTACTATTGGGACAAAACTTCCTCCACCACTCCTTCTCTGTTGAGGGTTTTCACTCATTATCAGATCCTAACATAAACTCAGAGTTGCATCTGATCGAAGTCTTTCCAAATGTCCACAAATAAACTGCTCCACATGAGTTAGGGACATTCATTGCAAAAAATATAGTTTAAATGAGGTTTTGTGATGAAGAGTCATATTAATATGATTTCAAGTTGCAGGAAATAAAATTAATTTTTGCCTGCAGGTCAGCAGCGGGTAGTTGAGAAAAATTCTAGTAAAATAACGAAATTTGATTCCCAGAGAATTCAAGCATTTTAAGACTATCAATACAATGTATGGCCTCCACGGGCATCAATAACAGCTTGACATCTTCTTTGTATACTACACACGAGGTTGTTGAACATTACTTGAGGAATTTGGTTCCATAAACGGGGCAGAAGCTCTTTCAGATCATTCAAGGATTCTGGGGTGGGTTGATGATAATCTAGTCTTCTTTGGAGCATATCTCATGCATGTTCTATGCAATTTAAATCTGGTAAGTGAGGAGGTATTGGTAAATGTGGAATACCAAGCTCCTCGCGCGCATTCTCAACTGTGGCTGCACGGTGCGGTCTAGCGTAATCGTCTAGAAATTGAAAAGTTTTACCAATAGCAGCGTAAAAATTTGGCAAAACACTGTCAATGACATGCTCCCTATAATGTTAGGCGGTAATATTCCCAGGACAATAATTGTTTAGATCTGTGCGCCCATTGAAACATATCCCGGCCCATACCATACCACTCGGAATGGAAGGACTTCTTGGAAGTAGAGACGATTACGGGGTATGCGTGGGATTGTCCATAGCCTTATTCTTCGAGAATCTGAAAATCGTCCATACTTGGATTCATCAGTGAATAGGACATTGATCGTTCCAATTGATATGTAGCCTAGCCCATTCCAGTCTTTAACGATTATGGTCACGTGTCAATGGAATTCCTCTTAATGGACGTCTAGAACATAGATTCACCTCTCTCAAACGTCGTATGATGGTTTCGATGGAAACTTGGACCTCATCTGCATTTTGAAGAGTATTTCGTTGCTACGGAATACTCTTTAGAATTCTACACGTAGATGTAGGCTTTCTTCTCGCCGAAACGGTAATGAAACCGACCTGAGCAGGTGTTGTTTTTCTTCGCCCACCAAGCCTTGGTCTTCCAACACAGAACTTGTTTCCCTGAACCCTGAACCTATTTCAAAGTCGAGATATTACACTTTGGCTGACTTTGAGCCTTTCCACTACAAAAACCTGAGTTGAGTTAGGCCACCCTGTAGCATTCCGATAGCCCTTTTGGCCTCAGCGTTTGTTAATTTAAGTCTTGGGATTTTTAGAAAACTCGTTTCGAATCGAAGCCGTTGATAAACTGACTCCATTTCAAAATGAGAACATTCATGAAGCATATGCAGAGAAAAAGGGCGACCAGATTGACGAAATATTGGATCGATTAAAGTTGTTATTGAATTGTTTTTACAGCGATTTTCTCGAAGATTACATACTTTTCAAAACGATCGAATTCGATATCCCTAACTCTTGTTGAGCAGTTAAGCTTGCTCTGAAATTACTTAAGAACCATAGTTGTGCCTACTAGTGGTGTAACATGTTTATATCACATTTTTCTCTTCTTCTTGCAATCTCATTTTGTCGGTTAGCTCCAACATATTATGTTGGAGATGGCCGAACATTAAAACAACCAAAAACCTTTATCATAATTAAGAAATGCTCCTTCGATATATGAATATATCTTGGCTCCATCTTAAACTGCCTTGAAGACTTACATTGTTTGAGTGAAGATAAAGCAACTCATTCATCAACAAAATGTCCTATCCAATCAATGATGATCTTGCCTTCAATTTCGAACGAAATAAGAAACAGTGTTTCCCCACTCTATAAGTTATAGACTAAAGAAACGCCATCATCATAATAGTGTTGTCGTCATTAAAGCCACCGGACCCTAGAAACGAACATGACTCCGGTACGAAAACGTGCGATGCTGACTTAATACAGGCATAATTAGTGGGGGCTTTCGGACGTAGTCATAAGAACACCTTTGAGAGTCTAGTTTCCTATTTGTTTGAGTTCCGGCCTCCGTACGTGGGACTTAATATGAAATCCGAACTTGTTATTGATACAGACTCGCTCAATTTGAGGGGATCTGAGCTGGTGAATATGTCGGTGGGAGTTTTCGCCAATAGGTGCAGGTTTTCACCTGCCTTTGACGGCGTTGATGATCTTGAAGTAAGTTTGTAGTTAGGAGCTAGCTAATTGGAAGCGGAATTGGGGATGAAGTGAAGGCAAGATGATGCAACTCGTTCAACTGAAATAGGGAGGACAATATTGAAGAAAAACATTATAACAAAATGACAAAGGAAACGAATCTTATAGGCTATGACAATATTTCAATTTTAATGTGTATCTTCTATTGATTTCTTTTTCATTATAGATAATAAAGAATTCAGTTTGCTATCACCTATATCCGCTTTGAGATTCACCTTCAGTATGTAATTAATTTTCATCGTTGTTTATAACATTTCCTGAAGTTCTCCGACATGAACAAATTTCATTGAGTTGAACGTTCACCGCTAAGCTGAACGTTGCCAGATAGAACTCCGTAACCATAGACCTACTATATAGTGTGAAGTGTTCATAGACTTACTACATTATAATGATCAAATGTCATTGTGTGTTGATAGTTTTTTTCAATTATAACGCTGTTGTGTGTGAATAATTTGTTTCCTGAAATTTGACTTAACATTTCAGAAGATACTCATTATAATGTTTTCTATACTTTATAATGAAATGAAAATGAAACAATTTTAACTTTGACAATGGAGATTTTTCAATTGAAATTGGGAATTAATGGTATCGTGATTTTCAATTAAAACGTTATTTCGTTTATTTGACTGTATTAGTGTGAATCTGCAGAATGTATCCTAACCAGGAAATGGTAGATATGCTAAAATGCTTTTTCACTAATGGAAAAATAGTTTTGGCTCATATGCTACCAGAGAAAACAACAGACCACGAAAATGGTAGAGTGGCTGCAGAAAAGTATCTGAACTTTTTGAAAAATGATTTGGACAACGTTTTGGGGGACGTGCCACTTATTGTTGTGTAAAATATGTGGCTACAGCAAGATGAAGCTTCTTATCATAGTTTCAGATTCCAGAGTTGGTATAGAATGACTCAATAGAAACTTCAACAGAAGATGGCTATTGGAAAGGGCGACACGACCCAGTGCCACGGCTTCCATGAGCACCAGACTTGAATCCATGTAATTTTTTTTCTGTGTGGTTTCATGAAAAAACTTGTTAACAGCAGTGTTGTGAATAATGTTGACGAATTGTGATCGCGTGTGTCAAGTGCATGTTTAGATTCGAATGGTGGAGCCAGAGACAACAACAAGATTATCTCTGGGTGAAGCAGTCACTTTGGCTTTCAATGAAAGCGGGAATTTAGGGCTTCTAGCGAACAATCCACTTCGAAAAAACAGCTAGTTTTAAGAACAGAAGAATATTGTTTTTTCAATCAATAACGATGTTGAAACTTCAAACAGATCTATCCATACAGGATAGGACTTCTAGTTGAGGAAGATTAACTCTACAGGCACAATCAACATTCGTCAGAAATTTGCAAACAAGATGGGACTTCTCTTGGACATACCTTCAGTACATTTGATCTGAATGAGAACCTCTTTGTAGAGATACAAAAGCTGTTATGTATTATCAAGAACAAGTTGAGAGAACAGTTTCAGGAGATATTCTGTCGAGACTTAGCGTAGCCAGAGCTGGACCCTCAATAGCTAACAGCCTAGGATCCTGAGGAAATAGTCTGATCTGTTGATACCATTGACGATGGCCTCATGATGGAATGAGCAAGATAGTAGGACAAAAATCCATAGTGGTCGTACTTATTGAAAGGCTGAATCTGATATACTTAGTAGTTCAAGCTGAATTAACTCTAAGAGCTGCCTCACAATTGAGTTCTTCTTCTCATGATAGAAAGATATAATTTTTTCCAAAATGATAGGTCTTTCAATCACCTATAAAACTCCATGAGAACCAGCAATACCAACCGTTTTTCTTCCCCTCCGCAACGCATTGATTCAATTTCTTCCGGTCCGCTTAGCGGGCATTAGGTAGCGCCGCTCCCCCCATATTAGAAAACTCCGTATATCACTCTCAAGCACCTACGCAACCCCCGTTGCAATATCATTGCATCATTCCGGCCGACTGATAACGGAGAAAGAGCCGAAATCACCAGCACCTGCGATCCGTTGCAACCGTCTCCCGGCCAAATTAATTTCATCCGCGGCGTGCAACTTTACGACTTAATTGAGGCGAACGTGATGTATGCACGGCGTCAGGAACTACTGAAAAAAACGGGGAGGAATATGAAATTTACCCGAGGATGACTGATGTGGGCGGCACAGGCTGAGATTATGCTACGGCGACTCGTAAAAAACTTCCTAAGCAAGGTTTGTTACTTGGTGGACTGCTCAACAAAAGTTGGGAAATTTATATACAGATCTGGAATGAAATCATGGAAACATAGGAATTTCAATGTTGAATTCGAATGAGCTCCGAGTCTAGTAGAACAGTGGAATAATCGAAACCTCATTGTAGTAGGGAACCACGATGCTAAATTTGGATTTACTCCAGCGTCACACAGATCTATCGGGTTGCAAAGCTTAGATGATAAAAAGAAAAAAATGTTATATAATGTATACTTTTTCATCGGTGGGGGGAACAGCTATAGGCTTTCAAAAATGTAAAAAAAAAACTTTAACATGGACATACTCGAGCGCGTCAGATTAAGGTACCATACCAGCTACTGCATAGCTTTTATCTCAGGCTTTGAGCGCGGCGATCGAATGTAGAAATTCCATAACAAAAAAACCTAACACAGCCGTGTATCGTCGGTTCAGTTCGGCAGACTTCGGCACGGTGTTTGGGTGCTTGCGACTAGACGGATGCGTTCAGCCGCTTTAGCAGTGCAAAATGGAGTCGGCAATCTCGGTGTTCCTTTGGATCACGAACGGCAAATATTTCATTAACATCGGATAGAAAATGTATAGCCAAACGCAAAAATTCCCCATTAACATCAGCTCTTGCTTTAACTATACATAAGTCGCAAGGTGGAAATCTTGACGAAATAGTATATGAGTATAGTTAATCACATTCTCGGGAACTCGTCTATGTTGCACTCTCTCGGGTGACTAATATTGAAAAATTGTATATCACGACAGAAAATGATAATTCTGCATTTAAGTTTTATCATAATCGAAGGCAAGCTGCATCGACTGCATCTTCGTTTCAAGAATTCAAAAGAGTGTCTTTAAATAGTGTTCAGACGATAGCTCAAAGTGTCTTAGATTTCATTAGTAATAGAAATGGCATTTCAATAATGACTTACAATTGCCAAAGTTCACATAGTCACAAATACGATTTACAAGATTCAGTTACGAGACAAAAAAATGTGTTACTTCTTACCGAAACATGCATGACGCGTGATAATCCGATTGAATTACTTAATTTCAATTGTGTTGTTCAATTCAGACGAGATACTGTTCCAAAAGGTGGGGTAGCTATTCACCGAAATAGTTATAATGTTACCAATATTATGACTCCGAATATTGAAATAAATATTGAAGACGTTAGCGATGGTAATGTTAGACGCTCATTTGTTCGAGATATTTGCGCATGCTTATGCAAACTTAGAAATGGCCTACACATAGTTATGGTAGCAATTTACATTTCTCCGAATCAAAAATTGGACGAGGTAGAGCATTTTATTCATCGCACTTTACTGGAGTACATACTTGGTACAAATGGTAATAAATTCCCACTTATCTTGGCTGACGATTTCGACATTAATTTCTCTGATGAGAAATCAGAGCGGTTGTCAACTTTCCTTTCGGAAAAATTGAATTTAAAAATGAATAATAATCCACAAGAATCCACAACAAAATATGGGACCACTATTGACACAATATTTTCCAGATTTTTAGAAGACTTTATGTTTCTTATTTCAGTTACCATAAACCTATAGTTTCAATGATAAACATTCCTGAATAACTTACATGTATTGCAAGATAAATAAATATTTTAAATCAACAATATTATCTTCTTATTTTTGAATAGATGCTATGCAATAGCTTAACCGCGGCAGTCCTCGAGTGCCACACGTATGTTATTTATTTTTTTTTTTTTAATTTTCATTCTACTGGGAATTTGTGGGTAGAGTCTTGAAGCTAGCTATGTGATGACTTTCGACAATGAGTGTATTTTTCAGAAGTTACAAGCTCTTTCATTTTAATGAATTGGTTGAGGCTTTCGCGGCCATCGTTCAATGTAACCTGTTCTTTCGAGCTTTTCGTCAGTCCAGTGAGAACATCTCCTGGAATATAACTCCTGAAGATGCCAGACACTCGAACTGGCGAAACGTCGAGAACTAATCCACGACGACGGCCGAAATGATCGAAAGAACAGGTTACATTCTTTCGTTTTCTTCATCGATCTGTTCGCAGTTTCTTCTTGCGCAACCGTCCAATTTCCACCAGGTGTCGCTCGCCGAACAACCCGATCAAAAGGGCTTTTTGCAAGTCCCGAGGCGCGGCATGGGAGGTCGTTATGGAGGCTGGAGGAGACCCCGCGGGCCGATCCAACCCGGCCAGACGCGAGTAACAGGCATCGGAGCGATGAAAACGGCGTTTCCCGGAAATTTGCACACTTATGTTTTAATTTTACGTGTCATTAAGCGTTTTGGTTGCCGGCAACGGTTCCCTACCTCAGTTCTCCCGATTCGTGTCGGGGAACTTAATTAACCTTCGTAGGTTATGAATTGCCGCGGCGAAGACGTGAATTTCACGGTAGTTTCGCCGCACGTCGAGTTGGATGACGTTTCTTCGTCTTGGTTGAAAGATCTTTCCTCGAAATAACTGTTCAGAGCTGATTTTGATTAATTGTTCTCATTGTGAAGCGGCTTGGCATCTATAACAACTGGAAACCTATTGAGTTTATCGATTCAGGAGACATAAGAGAAGTTGCCGAGAGGTTATATTTCGGGATTGGTCAACTCTTGTGTTGCAATCAGACAACTCACAGATCAATCTGAAATGTCTCCGAGGTCCTTTACGTATATAACAAAGAAATTCAAGGCACAAAGTGCACAATTCTCCTGAGTTGATATCGCTGATTGGTTATCACATTCCTAAGAGGTGTACTAGATGGCTGCTTCGAATTTTCGAACAAATATCGGCCAGAACTCCCCTATAACGAGAATGTGTGATCTTTTCAATAAATACTATGGTAGTTTTGACCCATCTTTTATAAGTTTGTTCTCATTTAGAAGGATCGAAAGAATGATAACTTTTGTTAGTTAAGTTAGTTTGAATATGATCGCATATCTTGAAGTTGAAAGTTTATGTTAGTCAATAGTATAAGCTCCTATCTGTGCATGATTTGATATTTTTCAGACTGTTACTTCTTGTTATGTAATTTGTGGATATTGTTTTGGGATTTTTTTTCCTGTTGATGTCCCTAATTTTGAATGAATAAATAAAAAAGTTGTTACGAAGGATTGATAAGAATCTCAACACAACTCTACAAAACTCATATCAAGGTTGAATACTACCTCGTAGTGCAGTCATTTTGATCAAAATACAGTCAGAATCTCGGAAGTTGAGATAATTCGCTGTGAACTTGTGAAAGCCTTTATTTTGACATCTCGAAACTTGTCTCAAGCCCTAACGACTGTAGGATGTACGTCTATAAAATTCTAAGGGTCGAAGATCAAAAGAACGCTTTTTGCATGTTTTTTCAAATATCTCGCTTTCTATCATATTTTCGATTTTTTTACTAATTACGAATATTATAGAGGATAAAATCATCTACAACTTTTGTTCCAGAAGTTTTTTGCTACTTTGAACTGTTTTTGAGATATATATTTATATACAAGATGAACCCAGTTCGACGGCCTATTAGGCGTTTCTGGAGAACTGGACCTATTTGAAATCTGAAAATTGGGATCATGATATTGTTTGACATTATCAACCGAGCTAAAATATTCTTGGAGCTTGACCAATTTCAGTTATACAGGGAGTGAAAAAAAAATTTCAACCAATTTTATTTCTAATTTTTTGTTTTCGAATTTGATTCTGAATACATTCGTACACTAATTGTTGCATTGGTCATAATAGTTTCCAAAATATCGAGACAAAGCTGAAGAAAAATGGGAGATAAGATTATTCAGGATTATGTTTGTTATTCCTAATCTAGATATCTTAAGCACAAACCATTTTCACATTTTTGAAGTCGAAGACTAGGAAATATTTTACATTTTTCGGATTTTGAAAAACTCATCACAGGGTGTTCCAAATGTTGGGTCGAAAATTCGGTTCAAGATTGGCCCATGACGTTCGTTTTTCAAATTAGAACCCTATTGCGTTGGATTCTGCGAAGAAAAATGATGATAACGTTTCAATATGTTGATCCTCGTAAAATTTATAATTCTCGAGTTATTTAGGATTTTCTGATTTTATGTCGTACGTAGCGAAAAATCATGAAATCTGCTCTATATCCACAATGGTAAATTCAGAAAAGAGTTATTGGAATAATTTATCTTCTATGACCAAGGTCATTGTTGATATGAAACAGATTCTTTGAATTTGACGCTACGTACGACATGAAATCTGGAAATATTAAATAACTCAAGAATTATTAATTTTAGGACAATTAACATGTTAAAACATAATCATCATTTTTCTTCGCTCAATTCAAAGCAATCATAAAAAAATAGGGTTCTAATTTGGAAAACGAAAATTATAGGCCAACCTTGATCTCAATTTTTGATCCAACATTTGAAACACCCTGTGATGAGTTTTTCAAAATTGTGCAAATGTACAATATTTCAACAATCTTCGACTTTAAAAATGTGAAAACGGTTTGTGCTCAAGATATCTAGATTAGTTTGTTAAAACATAATACTGATTACTCTTATCTCCCTTTTTTCTTCAGTTTTTTCTCGATATTTTGGAAACGATTTGTGTACGAATTATTCAGAATTGTATATTCTATCAAATTTGCAGACAAAAAATAGAAAAATGTTTTTGAAAAATTTTTTTCACTCCCTGTATAACTAAAAATGGTCAGGCCTCAAGAATATTTTAGCTCGGTAGATAATATCAAACAATATCATAATCCCAATTTTCAGATTTCAAATAGGTCCAGTTCTCCAGAATCGCCTAATATGCCGTCGAACTTGGTACCATAAAGGGCAGTGAGGGCGCAGTGTTTTACAATGTGAAGTATCATTAGAGCTCAGTCGATAGTCACGTTCATATTTTTGAGAATTGTTGATAAATATGTAATCCTGAACAATTATCATTTTCATTTAACGTTTTTCTTGTTTTTTAGAACTTTCCTCATTTAATAAGTTTCTACTTAGTAAATAACACTAACTTGCTGGTAAGTGAATAAAAGGATACATATTCATTATACTCGTATTTTGATTTAAATCGCTCACTGCTCTCTATCTCAAAAATAGTTCGAGGTACAAAAAAACTATTTGAGAAAAACATGCAAAAAATTGATTTTTTGACCCATTTAGTACCATTTACTTTAATGAACTCATTACGAT